>JXCR01135429.1:65112-83615 GCA_002079205.1 Phalaenopsis hybrid cultivar
TTGACCAAAAAAACATACCTTGCGCTTCCTCCATGGCGATCTCTGAAAAAGATTTCAAGTCAAAAAACCTCCTTTATCGCGGGGGAAATCCGGGAGACGCTAAGCAGGGAAGGCGAAGAACGCAGCATTTCCTTATTAAATAGAAGTTCAGGAAGCGCCGAAATCCGTTCGCTTTTGTGGTCTGAAAAGGAAATTAGGAAGAGATTTGGTAACTCCCCCGTCGGCACGCGCTCGCCCCCATTTGTTTTTGGGTAAATGACGAACTGCAACTTTGAGATTGCGTGAACGAAATCTGTCGCCTTTTCCAAAAAGTAAAAAAGTACGCTCCAGAGGTTAGCCTGTCTTCAATATAATATGAAAAATTTAATGGGCTAAATATAAAAAAATAGAAGTTAGATGAGAGATACATACAATTACAGAAGAATTGGGTGTTATGCATGTAAATGCCGCCCTTTTCTTAATAAAAAACAAACAATAAAAGGTGTTCGGCCGTGACGGAAATGTAATTTGTACTAGAAAATAACGCACATTCCTGGTCAATTGTACTTGGTTGCAGTAAATTTTAGGACAGGGCATCTGTGACTGAAATAAATTAGATGAGTAATAACGCACATATGGGCTAGCCTTCCTATAACAAACAACGCTAGAAACACTTTATTTGTGCTTCGGCTTTATATGCACCCACAACCCGACGCTTGTGCGATGGGTGAACTGCACTGCAAATCCAGTCTTCACACATATAATAGTAAATGAATGAGTGAACTTGATGAATAATTTGAATTAGATTTGCTAAGTTCTTAAAAAAAATATTTTAATCATATATGTATGTCAAAATATTTCAAATTTAACTTCAAAATTATTCGGAGTCTCAATTACAACAAGCTTATAATCAAATTGACCATTTTAAGAAGACATTCCAAGGAAGCCAAAATTTGTTGCATCCGAGTCCGATCAAGCACAAATCAAACCGTTTAAACATAATTGTAGACTTTGGATGTGCAATTAAATGATCAAATGGATTCTAAATTTGACAATCTTTTATTCAAACCAAGTGTTTCATTGAGTAAAATCTAACGAGCCCAAGATCACTCGATTATGTCACATTAAGTCACTCAAATGCTCATAAAATATCATTTGATCAAAGGGATCACTCTATAAAATCCGATGGAGTGATGCAAATTCATGCAATCAATTTTACTCAAAAAATCTATAAATAAATCCTCACTTTGTTCATGAAGATTAACTTGTACCTGGATCTAGACTTGGATCTAGAAGAGAAAGTTGAAAGATCTCCAAGCTCTCGAGGGTCCTTGAGCTCCAACATCATTGGACTACCACACACTAGCTGCTACCCGACCACCACCATCGAGTCGCCACCATCACTGAAACACCGTTGCCACACCATCGCTATCGAGCCACCGTCGTCGTTGTTCCACCATCGTCGTCATCTGACCTCTCCCATCTAGCCACCGCCACCACAGCCACCGCCGCCACAACCACCGCTAGCTCAGGACCACCATTGCTCGGTCCTCTCCGCCTAGCCACCGCCNCTGCCACACCATCGCTATCAAGCCATCTTCGTCATTGTACCGCCATCATCGTCATCTGACCTCTCCCATCTAGCAACTGCCGCCACCGCCACCGCCGCCACAACCACCACTACCGCAGGACCACCATTGCTCGGTCCTCTCCGTCTAGCCACCGCCACTATCAGACCACCATTGCATGACCATTGCCTTCAAGCCGTCGCCCCAGCCGGACCACCGTCGCCGCTTCCCAGCCACCATCGGGCCACCATCGTTGCTTCACGGCCACTGCCATATGATCGTTGTTACCAAAAATATTGGCAATATATTTTCTGACGCATGACCTCTACAATTAGTTTTTTTTCACAGCAATCATGTCGTTGTCCTTACAACTATTCAAGGGATGGTAAAATCTTGTAACATCGACATAGCTGAATCATTTCAACTGGGCCAGATCTCATGATCTGCTTATTAAAAAACTCCTATTATTCTTTTTATTTGTTTTTTTTTTATATGGATGTATCAGATATTCATACAAAAATAAGATCCTATAATATCAGTCCACCACCATAAATTTACCAACACACTAAACACTAAACCCTAAACAATATCACTAATCTTATTCCAACTATTCAAAATTGACTTTCTGTATATGCATTCATTTCTATTGAATATATTCTGAGATCTTAAACTAATCAAAATTATTATTTTTTCTCTGTTTTTATGAAGATGAACAAAGGGTATTATCGACATTTTTTACGACTTTAGATGAGGAGGATTTAGTCCCAAAATAGTTGGCTAAGATATAATGATGATGATATGCATTTATCTACTAATTATTGATGAGCTCATGTTGCTTAGATCCCCATGGTCACTAAGAATATCGTTTGCTATCTCATGAATGATAATCAAGCTACAGTAGATGAAATAAAAGCTTAGCTTCCTTGAACAAATTGAAAGAGATGTACCTGCATTAGAAATTGTAAAATAAGAAAAAAATTTGCTTTTCTGATAAGTTTTGCATGCCAAGGATTCAAAGCACATGCATCCATAGCTCTAAATTCCATGAAGAAAGGAAAAGGCCAGAAAGCAAACGAGTCCATTGCTTAGTTGGACAATAAATAGCTTGGTCATTTTAGGTCTGATGTATAGCCAGGAGGAGGGGCCATTGACCATCTGAAACAATAATTTAAGATTCAGATTCAGATTCTGTAATTACTCCTCTGTCATTATATTTCATCCTTTTAGAAATCATGCCTTTAATATGTTACTATTTTTGAATATAGATTCCATTAGCAGTTGAGTAGTTGGCCCGGTGATGCGGTGGTTTTCTAACCCTCTAAGTGTACGTTTGGGACTGCTTATCCTGAAACGCGGCCTGCGGGCCGGCCGCAGAGGTCGACCCGCGGTCTGCGTTTAATGTAAAAACCCAAACGCAGTTTCGGATAAGCTGGCAAAACGCGCGAACCAAACGGTACGGCGGCCCCAAACGGTCCCTAAATTGTTAGAATTCTTCTTTTTTTTGTTTTTGTTTTTTGGGAAAAATAGTGTCACACTCAAGTTTATTATAGATAAAGAAGAAATACACATGAAAGTCATATAAAAATACAAATCTATTAAAAATAACAAATAAACAAAACAACCAATCAAAAATGATTTGAAATCATATCTAATAAAATGAAAAAAGACATGCTTGAGTACCACACGATTGTATTGGTTGTATTTATGAATACAACCAATACAATTATGTTGAATTGAAATCTGCATGCATGCAAATTTAGGCTATAATAAATTTTCAAAAAGAGGAGAGCAGAGACCTAAAGCTACAAAAGCAGAAAGAACAGAACAATCCGGTCAGCATCCAGCAACTCAGCAGCAAAAAGACAGCTGAGGAATTCATCGCACATTTAAGTGGAGAATCACTATGCCCGTTCCTCTCTTTTACTTACTGGTACAGATGACTAATAACATAAATATCTCGAAAAAAGAAAAAAAAAAACCTCTTTTAACTTAATATTTTGATATAGTTTTTGTTTAGGGTAAGAGAAAAAATAACCAAGCAAACGTGGCACATGTATTAGGGTCCGTTTAGGGCAGCTTATAAGTGCGGGCGACGTTTTCAAAATATCGTCGTACTGTTTGGTTCGCGTGTTCATCAGCTTATCCGAAATTGCGTTTGAGTTTTTACACTAAACGCAGGCCTCAAGTCGACCCCTGCGGTCGGCCCGCTGGCTACGTTCAAGATAAGCTGCCCCAAATGGACCCTTAATCCATCTTTTCAAGCCATGACTATTAAACTATGTGCAGACATTTGAGGGTTGGAAAAGAAATGAATCTTGGGAGCGCTGGAGGTATCGGACGGTCTTTTATATGCTCTTTGATCAAAATTTTGATTCTAAATGTCCTGATAAAGGATATGTAAATTAAATACATACCATTCGATCATTATTAATAAATATATAATAAAATTTATTTAAATTTACTATTTATATAGCGAAATTGTAAATTCCAGCGTGTGAATTGTCTGCCCTGGACGTAACCTGGTTCAACCCCCGTATGCAGGGGTGGAATTATTTTTATGTTAAAATCACTTTTTCCCGTAATTATTCCCTATCCTAATTTAGAGATTGATAGTATTTGAGAAATAAATTAATTCAAATAATGTGATGAATGATAATCTATTTTAAAAAAAGTCAAAAATGTATTTTTATTTTAAAAAAAAAATATTTAAAGTATGACCCACAATATGCAATTTCTTTTAAAAATGACCAACAATACATGAATGTTGGATAATGCGTTCTTATTTAGAAAAGACCAATGGTATGAATGATGATTTTGTCCTCACATAAAGTCATATGCAGACATATAAATCAGTAATAAAGTTAAAAATTAATAAGGATTTAAGCATTTATGAATAATACTTAAGAGGATTATATTAACTATTCCAGCATTGAATTAATTTATACTGAAGAATTTGAAGTTCTTAGAATTAATGGCATTATTGAAAGGATATTAAAGAATTGGAACTGGTCATGTATGAATAGAGATGAAGCCTGTCCATTTCTAACAAAACATACAATTTTGTAAGGGTCTGTTTTGTTTGAAGCAATTATGTGATAAACGAAAAAAGCATTGTATTTTGTGGGTGAGTTTGGTTTAAATGTAACTAACTAATAAATGTTAATTAACAATGTATCTTGTTTGGATAGAAAACAGAGGGCTTCGATCAATTTATAATCAAAATCATAGTGCAGAAAATTTGAAAAATTTAGAATATAATATAAAATATGGACACACAAGAAAGTAATCACATAAATAAGGACACACACGCGCACACGCACACACACACACATGCGCGCGCGCGTGCACACACACACACACACACGAAGATTTAATATGTAAAAACACAAGAACAGAAAAAATAACAAAGCCACTATGAAAAGATAAATGTGTACAGATTTCACAACTCAGATCTTCGATCTCTTTACAACGCTGGCACTTACAAGAATAACGGTCCAAATATGCTCTTAAGCACAGAAGAGAAATTGCATGCTGTAGAATCCACCTCTCGAACTTCACTGCTCCACATCAGGGCCCTTCAAGAATTCATTGTCTGCATAAGAGTCGTTATGGCTCCAAATTGAGGACTTTAATCCAAACTGTAGGGATAACTGCTCAAAACGTAACCACGCCGACACTCGCCGTAATTATTTTATGCTCACTATCCTGAAGGCACAAAGCAAAAGAGCCTCAGCATAATTACATCGATTTAGGTGTGGTTACACTAGCTTGGTTACTTTTGGCTGGTGTAGGTATGCCAATATGGCATAGGTACGTCGCTTCTTGTACCACTTTGTGCTCATGGGTGCTCTTTCAGGCTCCACTTCTCAATAATCTCACATTTGGAAACTGATACCACATCTGTTCTTTATATAATCACGTATTGTAGTGTGACTCATCCTTAGTCTCAATCTTCCTAGACTCCAACTGAAGCCAATCATAACTCCAGTTTCTCGATTGCCACCCCCTTAACCAACATATCTGTAAGAGTATGAGATGTCTATATTCTAGGAATACAAATATAAGTGATACCTCATCTGAATATGCATTATCTTTGCATGAAAAACAATGTTCTTAGCAAGTTGAATACCACTCATATTATCATGAGCCTCCACTGACGTGCTAGCTCATGCAACCTAGAGCTATAGAAGGAAAAATGTTTTACTCAAACCCCGTGCATGAAAATGGTCATTTTGCAAATTAAGTGAAACAAAGGTAGATTGATGCAACAAAGTTAGATGGATGCAACAAAGGTATTACACAAGTTAGTAACGTGCAAACTCTTAAATCAATATGTAGTGGAGTATACATCGCATGGAAATGTGACCTGAACCAAAAGGGTGGCACCACAATACAGTGTGAATAACCCTGGGGTACCCACCTTCCATTCTAGAAAGAGCGTTAGGTAAGACGATGTTAAAATACCAAACATGCATCAAAGACACAATAAGCATACAAAAAAGCAAAGGTGCAAAAACTTGCAAAAGAAAAGTTAAAAGAAAAAATGCAAACACACACTCTTAAGTAGTGGCTAGACTCCAACACTTTCCTACACTCCTCACCAGGAAATCTACAAAAATTGAAAAAGGAAGAGAATGAGCAGACACTGGGTTACATCATTGAACAATAAAATAAATGTAAGCCAAACTAATTTAATCAAGCTAAGTAGAACCACCACTCATATGTAAGGGTGTATCGATGGTTTGGGAGGGTGAGTCCATGGGTCAGCAATCTATAAATATGAAAGACCCATCTGTCTGGGATAACCGGAATCAATTGAATGACATGATTGAATAAGCCAAAGTAGACCACCACTTATACGAAATGGTGTACAAATGACCAAAAGGCAAATTATCGTGTTTCCCAACTTATAAAGTCAGAAGATGCTAACTCCAGTCCAGTGAAAACTGGTGCCAACTAATTGATGGGTGTCTTGTATTCACTACACTGAGCATAACATTATACATCAACTACACCACATGATGAAGTAAGGGGTAGATGTTTCGGTAGCTCCCAATGCTAAAATGTCAAAGGTCACCATTCTGACTCAGGAGGAAACTATAATGTTGTGTTTCTATAAATGGGAAACCAGACACGGGAACGAAAAATCGGGGACAACACTGTAAAGCCAAGACTAANCAATAGTACTTTCTCAAATACCTTTTTTTTAAACAAAGATGGTGAGTGTCGATAGGGGTGTACCCCAGAACTCCCTTTATCAACAAAAGAAACCTTCATTTTACTTTTACTCATTGGAGAATAATAATAAGCTAAAATATTTTTTATTGCGTTTGAAAGAACCAATTATAATAGGAGTGGGCAGAACCGCTACAGCATAACCATAAGTAAAAAATAAGAATAGTCTAGTGCGAGGGCATCAAACACTACACCAAGGGTTGACGAGCTCAACAACATGTAAAGTTAAAGGNTCTACAACATAATCATAAGTAAAAAATAGGAATAGTCTAGTGCGAGGGCATCAAACACTACACCAAGGGTTGACGAGCTCAACAACATGTAAAGTTAAAGGTAAATACATTGGCCTCTCAAAGGATCAATAGGCAGAGCCTAGTCTCCTCAAGGGCGAGGAAAGTAGAGAAGCTCTCTCATCACCTATTTGGATGTCTCAGAAATCCAGGTGAGGAACTTCTCTTCGGAAATATGACCTTTCCTCTTAAAACGAAAACAACCCCCACAATTTTCCTCAAAAGAAAGCTTGCGGTAGACTTATCAATATGAACTACGGGTTTGAAATGACCAGCACTTCGAAGAGGAAAAGACTTCCTAGCAATCTTTGTAGGGACATGATCCTCACAACCAGTCAAAATAGTAAACAAATTCTTTGAGCCTGAGCCAGAACAAGTGCAAAAGCCTGATGCCGAGACTGCAACAATTTGTTCTCGGTCCTCCGTGCCTTCCTGCTCAATCTATAGTAAGTTGAACTTTAAAGGAACCCGGGGAAAAAGAAGACCGGACAATAGCTGAAACGATCCTGAGACAATAACATCAGCTTTAGTGTTGTCAGAAGACTCACCTGCCATAGGCAAGGAAATCCATGAAAGCATGGAGGGATGACCAAAATTTTGGAGAAGACGGTTTGACATTGTGTCGTGTTGCCATAGGGCATTGGACTCTTCTTTACAGAAGAGGTGGGCGTGACGTGAGTTACCATGATAAGAGTAACCTATGTGCACGACTCCCCTTCTTCAAGAAATGGCACAAAGCAAACACCATAGCAGGCGTAGGATTACCCAAGGTAATTCAGATAGGGTGTTGGAGGTAAAGGAAACAGAGTTCCCCCAGCAGTGGTGATTGTGACCACCTTCTTGCTATCAATTTTCGTCAAGCAAAACGTGACATTGATCAAAATAAAAAAGCATAAGAAAAATAAATAAAAAAAGTAAAACGACATTGGGCATGTGAAAGTGTGAGAAAATGGATGAAATAGTGTCAAGTTGCTAACCATAGCAACTGATACATGAATTGAAATCTAAGATCCAAAAAGCTCGTGTGACACAAGTATGGAGAGAGGGACTCATCCCTAGCAGAGTACCCAGAATTATTTTTGGTTCTTTTTTAAAATATTGGAGTCGCCAGCTTGTCTGCATTTATGTCGTCATCATATGATTCCTCTTTCCAAATAAATCTACCTCTCAAATTATATAGAATGCTTCAAAGAGAAGAAAAATAAAAAAAGAAGGGATNTGACCTTTCCTCTTAAAACGAAAACAACCCCCACAATTTTCCTCAAAAGAAAGCTTGTGGTAGACTTATCAATATGAACTACGGGTTTGAAATGACCAGCACTTCGAAGAGGAAAAGACTTTCTAGCAATCTTTGTAGGGACATGATCCTCACAACCAGTCAAAATAGTAAACAAATTATTTGAGCCAGAGCCAGAACAAGTGCAAAAGCCTGATGGAGAGACTGCAATAATTTGTTCTCGGTCCTCCGTGCCTTCCTGCTCAATCTATAGCAAGTTGACTTTAAAGGAACCCGGGGAAAAAGAAGACCGGACAATAGCTGAGATGATCCTGAGACAATAACATCAGCTTTAGTGTTGTCAGAAGACTCACCTGCCATAGGCAAGGAAATCCATGAAAGCATGGAGGGATGACCAAAATTTTGGAGAAGACGGTTTGACATTGTGTCGTGTTGCCATAGGGCATTGGACTCTTCTTTACAGAAGAGGTGGGCGTGACGTGAGTTACCATGATAAGAGTAACCTATGTGCACGACTCCCCTTCTTTAAGAAATGGCACAAAGAAAACACCATAGCAGGCGTAGGATTACCCAAGGTAATTCAGATAGGGTGTTGGGGGTAAAGGAAACAGAGTTCCCCCAGCAGTGGTGATTGTGACCACCTTCTTGCTATCAATTTTTGCCAAGCAAAACGTGACATTGATCAAAATAAAAAAGCATAAGAAAAATAAATAAAAAAAGTAAAACGACATTGGGCATGTGAAAGTGTAGCAATCAACATGCCAAGGGTGAGAAAAGGGATGAAATAGTGTCAAGTTGCTAACCATAGCAACTGATACATGAATTGAAATCTAAGATCCAAAAAGCTCAAGTGTGACACAAGTATGGAGAGAGGGACTCATCCCTAGCAGAGTACCCATAATTATTTTTGGTTCTTTTTTAAAATATTGAAGTCGCCAGCTTGTCTGCATTTATGTCGTCATCATATGATTCCCCTTTCCAAATAAATCTACCTCTCAAATTATATAGAATGCTTCAAAGAGAAGAAAAATAAAAAAAGAAGGGATATATGATGAAAATAGACAAACAAATAAGGAAACATAGAGGGCTTATGTACGGTAATCCTCATGTGATACGTCGAAAGTATACGACCAAACAAGATTGGATTAACATGCCTTGAACATGGTATTCACAAAGAAAATCCATACATAAGCTACTCATAACTAGAGAATCAAAAAGAACAATTTTTTTCTGGAGCCAAGAGCACTCACAAAGGAATGCATCCCTTTGGTTAATTACATCTTCTGGGATACTAAAGAATACTCTCGATAAAATGAATCTTGCTTACATTATCATGACCAGTAAATAGGTCACCAAAAGGGTATTATTTCATAGAAACATCCTAATGCTTTCAAAGCTCTAGCAAAGACACAAGAAAAAGAGTGAGTCACTTACATCCCAAATGGGTAGCAATTGATCAACATATAAGGCCTGCATAACAAATTCAACTCATAGGATCCACACTATATTATCATAGCCTAACAAGAAGATAAGAGTAGAGGGTGAATCATTGTATCTCAAATGAGCAGCGACCTATCTGCAATCAAAGAACAACTCGTGTTCGGTTCGCTAAGCAAACAAGCCAAACATGAACAAATTTTTGTTATTCGAAATATAAACGAGCCGAACACGAGCAGTGATATTTTTTAATGAGTCTGAGCCCAGGCTCGCTCGTGTTCGGCTCGTTTACACTCCTATTTATTGGTTTGTTCCTCTTCATTGTGCTCTTTCCTTCTGAATCATTAAATATCCTCCACATATCGTTGTACATTTATTATGTACAGAGTTTTATTTTTCTTTTCTCAGTTTATTTTCATTTATTTATTTATTTTTTCACCTTTCGCACATTTCAATGGCTAATAGTTCAAATAAATTACATATAAGTTATATTAAATAAATTGGTTTTAATGCAATTTAAGAGTTTCCATTGTATTAGATTCCAACAACAGTATGATATAAAATGAACTAACATTTATATTAACATGAATTATTTCCTTATTCTCTTACAAAGACATTTATAAGCGTAAAACAAATTTAACATCTACTAATATTGTATTTAACTTCCTAAATTCCATTCCAACATTAACATCCATTGGCAATTAATTTTAATACAATATATACTTTTACTTAATTTGAATATAACAAATTAAAATTTGTCTATATATATATATTTCCCTTGTTTGTATCCAATGCCCACATGCATTGTATTAAAAAATCATTTGCATATTTAACATATTTTACTTATTTCCATTTATTTTCAAACTTTATATTAATATGTTTTATTTAATTATTTATTCAATGGCTCTGATATTATTAAGTTGTCGCTTTGTACATGTTTTGGAAAGACATTTAAATGCAATTATTTTTATTCCTTTTTTATTATTAATTATTACTACTATTATTTGCAATATATATTATATTTATAAATAATTATTTTAGAAGATGAAGAAAGCATAGAATTGTAGTTCACATGCAGAATCACATAAAAATTCTCTTATGATTTATATTTTGTGCACTCTTATTTTCTGATTTAGTCATATCATAATTCATTTAATGGTATTAAAAATAATAAAATAAAATAAAAAAATACCAATATTAATAAATTAAAAAAAAAGTACAACAATTCAACTTTTCTCATGGTCCATTTGGGGCAGTTTGTGTGTTAAAGACAAGCTGTTTATCCTGAAACGCGGCCCGCGGGCCGGCCTCAGGGGTCGACCCGCGGTCCGCGTTTGGTGCAAAAACTCAAACGCAGTTTCAGTTAAGCTGGCGAAACGTGCGAACCAAACGGTATGACGGCGTTTTGAAAACGCCGCCCGCACTTATAAACTGCCCCAAACGAACCCTTAATATGCATTACCGTCACTGTACAGGAGAACAAATGGAAACATTTCAAGTGCATATGTTTCTCTGATGTTAGTGTTCTATAGTTATTAGTCTGGACTAAATTTAGAGATTCTTACATATATTTGTAGGATAATATTAATCTGAGATATGCTTAAATTTGACCCGCATAACATTTTTATACCAAAACACGTCTAAGATATTTAAATTAAAGAGAGCGGCACAAAACACGTCTAAGATCTTACCTATTTGAGTATCCTCATGCTTGCAAGGTTTAATTTGGAATTCTAGGGGCCCATTTTGAGCAGTTTATTTGATGCGGTGGCGTTTCGAAAAAACACCTGACCTGTTTGCGTAAACTGCGTTTTGGCGGCTTACGTGTTTTCAGAATGTTGAAAACAGCGTTTCCACACTTGGCAACAGTTTGGCTTTTCAAAAAAAATAAAAATTTGCAATAGTCATCGCACATAGCTTATCAATAGAATATTTTTAATCAGCTTATAAGTAGATTATTCAATAAGTTGTAGCTGCCCCAAACATACCTTAGAAATATACTATTGCGGATCTAGTTGCATAAAGGAAAATAAATAGGAATCTTTCAAGTAAACAATAAAATGATCTTTTTTTCTCATTTATTTAGAGTTTGGTATTGACGCCTGTAGGACCCACAAGGCATCAATTTTCCCCTTATAAATAAAAATTGTCTTAATTCATTTCTAATCATTCAAGTCTCTTGATAATTTAGATGTTCATATTTATTATTAGCTCTTTTATTATGTATGTGTGTGTGTACATATATTGCATTCACGTTCTTTTTAAGCTCTATTTAAGTTTCCAGCATCGCTTTCGTGTACTAGACTACGGGTCCGTTTGGGGAAGCTTATAAGTGCGAGTGGCGTTTTCGAACCGCCGCCGTACTGTTTGGTTCGCGCGTTTCATCAGCTTATCCGAAACAACGGGTTTTTGCACTAAACGCAGGCCGCGGGTCAACCCCTGTGGCAGGCCCGCGGGCACATTTCAACATAAACAACTTATCCTGAAATACACAAACTACCCCCAAACGGACCCTACATCAAAAAAGCTGAGTCTGCCATCCGCACTATAACAAAAGACTGACTTATGCATGTAAGTTCAATTATTATTTTTATTTTAATCATCTCAAAAGGTACAAGTTAGGCCTTGCAGGCATTCCGCTACTAATGAGAGTGATAGAAGTACTTGCTTCCAGGTGTTGATGACAACATTTGGCATTCATCTTATGAATCCAATTCAGTTCAAGAATACAGAGTTTCTATTAAATCCAATCAAGCGATTTCTAGAGTTCAAGAGCCTTTCAAAAATTCTTGCACCTTTGATTCTTCAATTGAAGTGGATTTGGAGTGTGGGACTCCGGATATCAAGGTGAGTGCAGAAAATATACGGAGGATTATAGAACTTTCCATCTTAATTTGGAGATTCAGCTTAATTATTCAAACTGTTAACTTAATTATTCAATGTCAAGAGTCATCTAATTCCTTTGAAGCGCCATAAGAAATCATTTTAATGGTTCAAAGAGTCATTTTAAATCCTTGAGAAGTTGTCAAGAATCATCTTGATTCTTTGAAGAGTCATTTAAAAATTATCTTAATTTTTGAAGAGTCGTCTTAATTCTTAGAAGAACCAAGATGACTTTCCAAATTAAGATGGCAAATTCTGAAATTCTTCTTCATTTTGTATGCATTCACCATGATCTTTGGAGTCTGGAACTAAATCCACTTTAGTTAAAGAATCTAAGATACAAGAATTTCTGCAAGGTTCTCCAACTCTAACAAATCTAATGATTTGATTCAATAGAGACTCTATATTCATGAATTGAATTGGATTCATAAGATGAATGTCAATGCTCGTCAGAAGTATCCAGAAAGCAGGGACTTCCATCACTCTCATTAGTAGTGGAATGCCCGCAAGGCCTAGGTTCTACTTATTGAGATGATTTATCTTCCTTCATCTCCATTTGAAAAATAAAAAAAACTATGTTTGTTTGTTATAACAACTGTGAAGCAGAAGATGGATGAAATTAAATATCAAATTAGTCAAGAATGAAGTTTTCTCTTCTTTTGAAGAAATATTTCAGGAAAAAAAATTCAAAACAATAACACTATGTTCAAGGGAATAAAAACTCAGAAATGCACCCTTGGGTGTTTGAAATCTTCGCTTTTGAATCATAGAATGCATGAAACAAACATCACATAACTCTACAAATACGGTTGCTCGAACTTGACATCATGTCAAAAACCTGGTATTTCCATCATGTTTGGTTGAATTGAGAACAGTTGGTCTCCCTAGGTAATTTTAGAACCTCAAGCATATCTTCACAAACTATTATGTGAACAGTTGTTATTTGGATAGACTCAATGGTGCTCAAAGTTAATTTGGTCTTGATTTGAATGTCGTTGTATCTATTTTATGTCTCCTTCATTGAGGGGCTTATTTGTGTAATTTTGATGCTCTTAGCATTCCCATGTGGCTTGATTTACAAATAGGAAATGTTTTGAGTGTTGTCTTGGTGTAATGCATCTTGATCTTAGTTTATGCAACACGCTACCTTTATTATGTTGGATCAAACTGTGTTGTTAAAATAGTACAAGAGAAGAGTATTTTTGGTAACGGTAAAGGGAATAACTGTTGAAGGTATCTCCATGAGATGGAAGAGACAATCAAGATTAGGGCCACTACTAGCTGTGTAATTTAATCAAGTTGGCTCGTGAGATAAAATAACTTGTGAGTTGAACTTGATGAGCTCAAATTTAAATCAGTTCTGACTCGACTTATTAACTCGTGAGCCAATTTATTTTAAAAAATATTAATTTAAAATGCACTCAAAATATATTAAATTTTGATATTTTATTTAAATTATTGAAAATAATAAATAAAATTACATGTGAAATTTTATATCAAATAGTTTCTTATAATTTGTCTTCCAACTTCATTATATTTGTTATTCTATTAAAACACGAACTTGAATTAGTATCATTTTTCCTCTTTCATAAAAGATGAGCTAACAAGTAAGTTGAGTTGAACTCGCAGAAATAAGTTCAAGTTCAAGCTTGAACTTGATTATTTAATCAAACTCAAGCTAACGTCGATGATAACTTAAACTCTAATCGACTCATTTAAACCCATAATAGAGGTATAGCCAAAAATCAAGATGAGTGAGTAGAGGTTTAATATTAATAACAAAAAAGGAATTAACCGGCTGCTGTCCGCTTCTCCCCCTCTTCTGCTTGCCGCGTATTTGGATCCCGCACACCTGTTCCGCGACGATTCCTGTATTTCGCGAATAAAAGTCGGGCCTCCTGATTCGCGAAATTAAGGATTCCCGCATATTCTTTCTTTCCTTTCTGTTCGGGACCCCGCCTCCCCTGTTTGCGATTCAAAAAGCCATGGCCTTTCTGGGCCGAAGGAAGAGGATACTTACTATTCACGTGAAGGAGCAAGGCATTGCTCTCCACTACTTCTTCGGCGTGAGGCTTTACAGAAGAGAGTAAAGGCATTTAAAGGTTTGGCACCCAAAATTCTTCTTCATATGTCTTTCCCTCGGTTCTCTTCCTGTGTGAATTTTCTAGTTTATATTTTTGGTTTTCTTCCCCCATAGTTTTTTATATACCACAACGAATACTATTAGAGCTTTGGTTCAGATCTTAAGAAAGATGATGACTCTAAATGAAGTGAAGGTTTCAGGGATGGAGGAGTTAGATTACAAAGATTTTGATTAGTGGAGCATGCAGATAGATGACTACTTCTATCAAAAGGAATTTCATATTCCGTTATTTGGGAAAAGACCGGAAATAATTGATAAGATTGAATGAAATTTGTTGCATCAACAAGTTTTGAGAGTTATTTGATTAATTCTGCCGAGGTCAGTTGCACACAACGTCATTAAGAAAGCAACTACTGCAAATCTCATGACAGTTCTATCAGAAATATATGAAAAACATTCAGCGAATAATAATATGCATATGATGAAAAAATTATTAAATTTAAAGATGGCGGGAAGTACGTCTGTTATACAACACCTGAATGATTTGAATGCTATCACAAATCAATTATCGTTAATGGAAATTGAATTTGATGATGAGATAAGTGCACTGGTCTTGTTGGCTTTATTACCAAATAACCGAGAAACTATGAGAATAGTTGTCAGTAATTCTGCAGGTAATCTAAACAGAAATATGATGAAATTCATGATTTGATTTTAGCTGAGGAGATGCGTAGGAAAGATTCTGACGAGTCATCGGGTTCGAGTTCAACATTAAATTTTGATTCCAGAGGGAGATCACGGGACATGAACTCAAACAGAGGAACATCAAAATTAAAGCACAAAGGCAGGAGCAAGTCAAAGCCTGATAATTAAGTAACTTGCTGGAATTATGACAGAATTTACCACATGAAAAAAGAAATGCAAAAAATTTTAAGAAGACGAAAAATGACATCACAAATATGGTAACTGAAGAAGCACTGGATGCACTACTGTTTGCAGTTCACAATTTTGTTAATGACTGGATACTGAATTAAGGAGTTTCTTTTCATATAATTTTTTATCGGAAATTGATGTGAAATTATGTTGCAGGTGATTTTGGAAAGTATATTTGACGGATGGAGAAACTTTGAATGTGGTAGCAATGAGAGATATTGATATTATACTTCCTAACAAGAACAAATGAACTTTGCAAAAATTCAGACACATTCCTGAGTTTAAGAAAAATCTCATTTTTATAGGGTAGCTCGATGAGTGTGAACATTCAGTAATCTTCTCAGATAGCACCTGAAAAGTTACTAAAGGAGTACTGGTACTGGTTCGTGGTAAGAAAACATGTACGGTATATATGATTATTAGTTTATTTAATAGTATTAGTACTATTATTGCAGAGAGCACAACAGAATTGTGACATTGCAAACTTGGCCACATGAGTCAGAGGGGTATGAAGGAAATTCAGTACAGAGGCAAGTTACCAGAACTGAAATCAGTTGATCTCAGCATGTGTGAGAGTTGCATTATGAGGAAACAGAGGATGGTTAGTTTCTTGAAAAGTGGCAGGAGGTCAAAGACAGAAAAACTGGATCTTGTACACATAGATATGTGAGGACCTCCTCTAGTGGCATCTCTTGGAGACTCTCGTTATTATGTTACATTTATTGATGATCACAACAGAAAGATATGAATCTATTTCTTGAAGCATAAATTAGATGTATTTAGTGTGTTTAAGACTTGTAAGACCATAGTTGAGACAAAGACATGCTTAAAGTTGAAATGTCTTAGATATAATAATTGTGGTGAGTACATTGATGGTGGGTTCAAGGAGTATTTTGCAGGTCGGGGCATCATAATGGAGAAGACCATTCCAGGGACATCACAACAAAATGATGTTACAGAGCGCATGAACATGATCATTAATGAGCGGGCTAGAAGCATGAGATTGACGCTGGACTACCACCCACTTTCTGGGCAGAAGAGATCAGCACTGCATTTTATTTGATTAACAAGGGTTCATACATTTTCTTAAACTGTGATTTACCTGAGGATGTATAGAGAGAAAGATGTCAAATTTTCTCACCTTAAAACATTTAGATGTCTTTCATATATTTTCATTAATCTTGATGCTAGTAGTAAGCTTGAGGTCAAGGCAAATAAGTGTTATTTCATTGACTATAGAAACAAGACATTTGGATACTGTTTCTGGGATGATCAGGATCGGAAGATCATAAGGAGCAGAAACGTGATTTTCAATGAGAATGTTATCTAAAAGTTCATTATAGTTTTTGAAACAGCACTACATGAATCTGAGCTGGTAAGGTTTGATAATTTATCAGAAGTCACAGTGCAGGACAAAGAAGCAGGTGAAGAGAGGAGTTGGTCTTAGACACCCATTCATATTATTCCGCAGTCAGTTTCAGAGACATCTACCCCTACAGTTGCAGTTCGTAGGTTAGAAAGGACAAGACGTTCTCCACAACATTACTCTTCAACTTTGAACTACATTTTTGCTGACATATGGTGGAAAACCACAAAGTTATAGAGAAATCTTGTAAGATGAAAATTCGAGCAAATAAGATATGACAATGCAAGAGGAGATGAATTCTCTGCTAGAAAATCAGACATAAGAGTTGACAAAACTTTGAGCAGGGAAGAATATATTACACAATAAGTGAGTGTACCGGGTGAAGTCTGAGAGCATGATGGTAGTAAGGAGTACAATTCGAGACTTGTTATTAAAAACTTTTAGTGGAAGTAGGATATTGCCTATATAGTAGGAGTTATAAGCAGATAAATGAATAACCTAGGAAATAGTTTGGAGGTACAAGACTATGTTGACACTGATATATTGAAAAATGATCTTCTCTTGAGAAATTGAAGTTGTGCGCAACTTCAATTGATCTTCTAGCTTGAAGACAAGGGGTCTTGAGTTGCCGAGGCGAAAAATATCACGTTTGAGGAAAAGGGATGGATGATATAACCAGTGTAGCAGTTTTCAAGTTGGAGAATTGTTGTGATTGGTAAAGTCCCATCCACCATTTAAATTGTCAAATTTGGCATTTTTGGGAGCCAAGTTAATTTGATAGTTGAATTAATTGCTCTGTTAATGGCTTTCCTTTATAGCTTCTCACGTGCCTTCCTCAGATTGGCAAATTAAGATCCCGCCAACCCAAACTCTCCCGCCTCTGTGGACTTTCTTTAATGGGCCGAAGAATTGAAGGAATTAAAAGCAGTTATGGCATGCCTCTCTCTCCTCGCGTTGGTTTTACTGTTCCAAAGAATCGCAAGTTTTCTCATGTTTTCTTTTGGCTCACGGACGGAGAAGGAAGGAAAGCATCGCAGGAGCTGTTCTCCTAGATTTCTCCTTCCGCGTGTGGCTCTAGTGTAGAGAGAGAGGGAGAGAGAAAAATAGTATTTTCTTGTACTTTTCAAGTTAATAAAATCCTCTGTAACTCCGTGTACATAGTCAATTTGCCGAACCACATAAATCTATGTTTGTCTGTTTCTCTGTTTTTTTGGTTTGCGAATTTTATCGATCAATTTTTCACTTTATCGCAATCATTTTTCACAACAAGCCCCACAGTAGCTCCAACTCTGGAGACAACTATAAAACCCAAAATGAAAGCATCACAAAGTCATCAATAGAGATCATCACAAAAGTTTTTAATGAATGCAACAAAGGCCTTCAATATTTAATAATTATTTGTTATTAATATTGCTTTATAAAGTTGTTATACAATTGAAATATATATATATATATATATATATATATATATATATATATATATATATATATA
>JXCR01135430.1:4742-70411 GCA_002079205.1 Phalaenopsis hybrid cultivar
TTTTTTTTTTCTAAAATTTACATCAATAGCTAACAATAATGAACAGAACACAAATAGATTTATGACGAGCATAATTTGAACAAGAGTTTATTTTGAGCTCAGCTCGTGTTTGGCTCGTTTAAAACTCTAGTGCAGAGTTGCAAGAAAGTGCGGACCACCCAAAATGTTGATATTTACAGATTAACCACCCAATTGATTTATTTGAAAAAAGTTGACCCGAGATTTTACAATCAATTTTGATATTTAGGTGAGAATTTGAAAAATGGATAAAAGAGGACGGTCGATTCGTCAACGACAAGTTTCGCGTGGTCTGTTTGTAATTACCCCAATTTGTTTATATCCAATGTGAAATTCTTGATACTTAACTTGAATTAGAGTAATTTCATATTCATTAAACCAAATATGAAGACAATCAATTGAGATCGGCTAGATAGTAATTTAATCACGCTTGAATGCACTGTAATCTATCACCTAAATTTTAAATTTTACATACATACCACCCCACCTATACTTGTAAACGTCTATTTCATTTCTTAAAGATAATTGAGATTATACGAAAGATATGAGTGCTATAAATACAAAAATTACAATTTAAGTGGGGGAGAGATTTAAATGTGAATACATTGCATTATGTAATTATTCCAACCATCAAATTAGCCCATTTTTTGGTACTTCATTAACATTTGGCAGCCCATGCAATTAAACTCAACACATACATTCACCCAAGAAAAGAAAAGAAAAGATCATACATTCTCCTAAGAAAAGAAAAGAAAAGAAAAAAAGAAATGAAAAACTGCTTTGCATGTAAAACTTGTAAACCAAAATAAAAAAAAATGATGCCACTTAATAACTCACAAAATTGCCTCAAAAAGCTCAAAGATGAGCTTCTTTCTTTAGAAATATCATTTTTTTAAATCAAATNGATTGAGATCGGCTAGATAGTAATTTAATCACGCTTGAATACACTATAATCTATCACCTAAATTTTAAATTTTACATGCATACCACTCCACCTATACTAGTCAACATCTATTTCATTTCTTAAAGCTAATAATGTTACTATTGAGATTATACGAAAGATATGAGTGCTATAAGTACAAAAATTAAAAGTTAAGTGGGAGAGAGAGAGATTTAAATGTGAATACATTGCATTATGTAATTATTCCAACCATCAAATTAGCCCATTACTTGGTACTTCATTAGTATTTGGCAACCCATGTAACTAAACTCAACATGCATTCTCCTAAGAAAAGAAAAGAAATGAATAACTGCTTTGCATGTAAAACTTGCAAACCAAAATAAATAAAAAAAATGATGCCATTTAATCACTCACAAAATTGCCTCAAAAAGCTCAAAGATGAGCTTCTTTCTTTAGAAATATCATTTTTTTAAATCAAATAGCACATTCATGAGTATTCTATCTAAGAATCTAACATAATCAAGAAAATATTAAGGTTAAAAAAATATATATATTGTAGGTTCTGTCCAACATGAAGTGATTATTTGTAGGGACCAAATAGAATTGATGAATTGTGACCACCAAATCCNGCCTAAATTAGTTCTCTTTTTTTTTTTTCTAAGATTTACGTCAATAGCTAACAATAATGAACAGAACACAAATAGGTTTATGACGAGCATAATTTGAACAAGAGTTGATTTTNATGCCTAAATTAGTTCTCTTTTTTTTTTTCTAAGATTTACATCAATAGCTAACAATAATGAACAGAACACAAATAGGTTTATGACGAGCATAATTTGAACAAGAGTTGATTTTGAGCTCAGCTCATGTTTGACTCGTTTAAAACTCTAGTGCAGAGTTGTCAAGAAAGTGCGGACCACCCAAAATACTGATATTTACAGATAAAAATGACCCGAGATTTTACAATCAATTTTGATATTTAAGTGAGAATTTGAAAAATGGATAAAAGAGGACGGTTGATTTGTCAACGACAAGTTTCGCGTGGTCTGTTTGTAAAAACCCCAATTTGTTTATATCGAATGTGAAATTCTTGATACTTAACTTGAATTAGAGTAATTTCATATTCATCAAGCCAAATATGAAGACAATCAATTGAGNCGTCAATGACAAGTTTTGCATGGTGTGTTTGTAATTACCCCAATTTGTTTATATCCAATGTGTAATTCTTGATACTTAACTTGAATTAGAGTAATTTCATATTCATCAAGCCAAATATGAAGACAATCAATTGAGATCGGCTGGATAGTAATTTAATCACGCTTGAATACACTATAATCTATCACCTAAATTTTCAATTTTACATGCATACCACCCCACCTATACTTGTCAACGTCTATTTCATTTCTTAAAGATAATAATGTTACTATTGAGATTATACGAAAGATATGAGTGCTATAAATACAAAAATTACAATTTAAGTGGGGGAGAGATTTAAATGTGAATACATTGCATTATGTAATTATTCCAACCATCAAATTAGCCCATTTTTTGGTACTTCATTAACATTTGGCAACCCATGCAACTAAACTCAACACATACATTATCCTAAGAAAAGAAAAGAAAAAAAAAGAAATGAAGAACTGCTTTGTATGTAAAACTTGTAAACCAAAATAAAAAAAAAATGATGCCATTTAATCACTCACAAAATTGCCTCAAAAAGCTCAAAGATGAGCTTCTTTCTTTAGAAATATCATTTTTTTTAATCAAATAGCACATTCATAAGTATTCTATCTAAGAATCTAACATAATCAAGAAAATATTAAGGTTAAAAAATATATATATATTATAGGTTCTGTCCAACATGAAGTGATTATTTGTAGGGACCAAATAGAATTGATGAATTGTGACCACCAAATCCNATCTTCTTCTTTAAAGCATTTTTACAAATAAGTTGCATCTTTAAGCATGCCAAGAGACTTATATCATGCTAGAGGCAGGAATTTCTCATAACACCCCTCACTAACCAATAATTCCACAACCTATTGTTCATCTCCAGCAGCATCAAGTTTAGTAATTACATAATTAATGGAAGTCAAATCTTAACACCTTTAAGCTAACTGTATCTTTACCGTACAATATAGTGCCATTAACATAATCATAAGATGAACGCAAAGAACATAAGAATATCAAACTCGATCATCATCAACAACTATCACATTTATAGTACATCATTTCCCTAACAAAGAAACTAAATCAATTCAGAGGTAACTTAATAGGCAAGCATTCTTGTATGCAGAGCAAGCACAAATTCTACCTATGATAAAGTTTGTTTGAGAGGGTTTTGATCATGTAGGACTTCAATTAGAGCAATAACTCTTCAGAGTTATTTGCTCTAAGACCTCATTTTTCAAAAATAATTCGATCTATGATAGTTTTTGCCTTATATCTTCTTATCAGCTTCGCTTGTAATCTCAAATAAAAATACCCTATAAGTGCTTTCACAACTCCCTATTTGACCATCATAACTTACATTATGGTTCTCTAGAATCCAAAACTCTTCCAAGTCATAATTTACCAATTGCATACTTCATTTTCATAATTTTTCTCATTAAGTTTTGATATATGCTGCTAAGAAAAAGTAGTTCCTTCACAAAAGTACCCTACATAAATAATTATAATGACCGCACAAAATTAAAACAAAGATCAACACCATAAGAAAACACTAAGACTATGTTGCTTGGACAAAGTAATATCCAATATCCACTACTGAGAAGCCACACAAATATACGAATAAATATGAATAAAAAAAGTTTTTCCCAAGCCTAAGTAAACTCAATCTCACCACAAAGAGAAATCAACAAAAAATAATAATAATACTATAATCATACAAGAAAAAAAAATAATCATAGGAAGTTAAGAACCACCACACTTGTCTTCGACATTGCCACATTTCACCATGATCTCACTACATGAAGTCCATACTATAATCACAAAAGAAAGGGCTAGGCAATTTTTTCTCTTTTTTTCTTCATTTTATCTTCGCCACCAAAAAAAAAAAAACTTTATTTTTAATGTTTTATATCACCTTTTATTTTAATGTATAAACGTTGTTTTTCTCAGTGCAAAGTAAAAAATTGACTACCCATTCATAGTTGATGAGAATTTCTAGGGTTGTAATCGGGTTATAATTGAGCCAAGTCAANTAAAAAACTTTATTTTTAATCTTTTATATCACCTTTTATTTTAATGTATAAACATTGTTTTTCTCAGTACAAAGTACAAAATTGACTACCCATTCATAGTTGATGAGAATTTCTAGGGTTGTAATCGGGTTATAATNTAATCATAGGAAGTTAGGAACCACCACACTTGTCTTTGACATTGCAACATTTCACCATGATCTCACTACATGAAGTCCATACTATAATCACAAAAGAAAAGGCTAGGCAATTTTTTCTCTTTTTTTTCTTCATTTTATCTTCGCCACAAAAAAAAAAAAACTTTATTTTTAATCTTTTATATCACCTTTTATTTTAATGTATAAACATTGTTTTTCCCAGTACAAAGTACAAAATTGACTACCCATTCATAGTTGATGAGAATTTCTAGGGTTGTAATCGGGTTATAATTGAGCCAAGTTAAGTCAAGTATATCCTAGATTAAACTTGGCTTGGTTATATTATAAGCTGTTCATGGCTTGAATAAATTTTTTAAAAGACGCACTTGACTTGTACTTGATTTGTTTATATTAATTGAATAGGAACTTAAATTAGTTAATAAATAAGCTAAAAATTGAATGAGTATTTGACTTTTCATATGATGTTATTAATAAATAATTTTACAANCAAGTCAAGTATATCCTGGATTAAACTTGGCTTGGTTATATAATAAGTTGTTCATGGCTTGAATAAATTTTTTAAAAGACGCACTTGGCTTGTACTTGATTTGTTTATATTAATTGAATAGGAACTTAAATTAGTTAATTAATAAGCTAAAAATTGAATGAGTATTTGACTTTTCATATGATGTTATTAATAAATAATTTTACAAATCTAAATAAATAGAATTAGTATCTAACTAGTTTACGAAAATTAAATTAGATAAAAACAGATTGCAATAAGTTTTCTTGCAATCAAATAATATGAATAAGTGTTAACAAAATATTATACTTAAATAAGTAAATAAGAAAGAATTGTAATAAATTATAATGCATTTTGATAGTAAATATAATATGTTATCATTAAAAATGTAATTAAATAAATTCTAATTAATCAAATTTTATTTAAATGATATATTATGTATAATATAAGGGGTGTTTGGTAGCATATTTAAATCCCGCCAGACGATATATCATATATAATATGTATAATCACATACTATTTATGGGATTAAGTCATGGACATAAAAAGATAGAAATTAAATACAACGCTCTGTTAAAAAAAATTTCATGTTCCGACGATAATCCTCGCGTTCCCTTTATTCTACNCTTAAATCCCGCCAGACGATATATCATATATAATATGTATAATCCCACACTATTTATGGGATTAAGTCATGGACATAAAAAGATAAAAATTAAATACAACGCTCTGTTAAAAAAAATTTCATGTTCCGACGATAATCCTCGCGTTCCCTTTATTCTACGATGTAAATCCGGATTTATGCAATCCAACGAGGTGGATTTATGGGATGTTGCTCGTCGACAGTCACGAGATCTGATAAATCTGGATTTAATAGGATTTGATAAATCCTGTTTAACATAAATCAAGTCGCAAACAAACACCGCCCAAGTTATCATTAAACTTATTATAAGGTATTTAAGAAGTTACATGTGAAGCAATAGACAAGTTTAATTATGAATAAAAATAAATGATTTGGACAGTGCCAAATTTTAGTTTTTTTAACATTTCAAATTTTTTTAAAAAAGTTCAAACTTGTTTATTTACAAATTTGAACAAACTTGATCAAGTATTAATTGAGCTGAGTTTGAATTGTTATCAAGGGCATTGGTTCCTTAAAAGCTCTAGTAATTTCCTTAATTGCAGCAAAAAGTACCCCTGCCAAAAAAATGGAAGAACTAGACGTGTGGCTAAAGGAAAAAATTTGCGTACGTCAACCGTACGCAGAGATGGGTACATAATAGTGTACATCGGGGTTATATGAGGATTACAAAGGGGTTATAACCTCGTTGTACCTCCCGTGTAACCCCGCTGTAACCCGCGCTTTTATTTTATCCATTGGGATTACAAGGTTACAGCNTATTGCAAATAAGTTTTCTTGCAATCAAATAATATGAATAAGTATTAACAAAATATTATACTTAAATAAGTAAATAAGAAAGAATTGTAATAAATTATAATGCATTTTGATAGTAAATATAATATGTTATCATTAAAAATGTAATTAAATAAATTTTATTTAAATGATATATTATATATAATACAAGGGATGTTTGGTAGAATACTTAAATCCCGCCAGACGATATATCATATATAATATGATTAATCCCATACTATTTATGGGATTAAGTCATGGACATAAAAAGATAGAAATTAAATACAACTTAAAAAGAATTCTGTTAAAATTTTTTTTTTGAAAGACATCCTGTTAAAAAAATTTCATGTTCCGACGATAATCCTCTCGTTCCCTTTATTCTACGATGTAAATCCGGATTTATTCAATCCAACGAGGTGGATCTATGGGATGTTGCTCGTCGACAGTCACGAGATCCAATAAATCTGGATTTAATAGGATTTGATAAATCTCGTTTAACATAAATCAAGTCGCAACCAAATACCGCCCAAGTTATCATTAAACTTATTATAAGGTATTTAAGAAGTTACATGTGAAGCAATAGACAAGTTTAATTATGAATAAAAATAAATGATTTGGACGGTGCCAAATTTTAGTTTTTTTAACATTTAAAAATTTAAAAAAAAAGTTCAAACTTGTTTATTTACAAATTTGAACAAACTTGATCAAGTATTAATTGAGCTGAGTTTGAATTGTTATCAAAGGCATTGGTTCCTTAAAAGCTCTAGTAATTTCCTTAATTGCAGCAAAAAGTACACTTGCCAAAAAATGGAAGAACTAGATTTGTGGCTAAAGGGGAAGCTCAACACCGCAAAATTTGGTGTAAATCCATTACTATTATATATTACGTTAAAAATTATCATTCCAAACTTAAATGTGCGCACAATATTTTCAATTTTTCAATCGCAGTACAATGCGCAAGCACAAAAGCAAAGCACGATGTGAAGCTTAACAAACTAGAATGTTGATGCGACTTATATATCAAATATGCAAATATTTTGTGCATACAATAATTATTTAAATGACCAAAATAACACGATACTAGATAATAATTTTAAGCAAAAGCAATATTACATGCAATAATCATAATTTTAAGCTATCCAGAAGACACAAAAAATTAAAAATTTAAATTATAAAATGATGAAGAAAAATACTTGCAAATCGAGAATACTGAGATTAAATAACCAACTATCAATCAAGAAGGATGGAGATAAAGCAGCTAAATTAAGAGCTCTCTATAAATTAGGAGCTCCTTATTTAAATTATTTGCAAGATCTGTATTATGATTTATTTCTCTTTTAGCTAAATATTTAGATTAGGAATATGTGTGATTAAGCTACCTAAAATAGATTATATAGAATATTTTGTACCTAAAATAGATTATAAGATTATTATTTAATAGAATGAAAGCAACGGGAAAAGACATCGAACCTATTCAGAATTCAATCTATTTTTGTCAAAACTTTGACATGGTATCAGAGCCAAAATTTTGCCCTAACCACAGGTGGTTATTGGAGGACCGTCAAGGCTCCCTTCTCACAGGCCTTCTTGCGGGAAGAGATGAACTATTTATTTGTCTTGATTCGCCCATCTAAGGATTTTCGTCCGTTGCAACTGCTTCGCCCGCCTTTGATTTGCCTTCTTCCTTTTCTCGAGTCAGGTTCCGTCACCCGCGTTTCATTCTAACTGCGATCTGCGATCCTGTCCATTTGTTATCTCGTCTGCGATTCAAGTCTCACTCGCAATCCGCGATCTCATTCACTTCGTTTGCTTCGTCCGCTTCAGATCTCCTTCGCTGCTTCTGCGGCATTTTCGACTGCTTCTTCCGCTTTGACTTCGGCTTCTTCATCGTACCCAAGGATTGAAGGCTTCGACACTTCTTCCAAGACCCACGACTTCGACATCTCAGCTTCAGTACTTTTGGCGTGAAAACCAGGGAACAAATCGTCATCGTCGTCACAGGAAGAATCAATAGCATTTAGATCGTATAACAAGACGCAGATCCTACTTGTGGGCAATGATCAGTAGCATTTGGATCAAAACGCGGATCCTACTTGTGGGCTATGATCAATAACATTTGGATCAGGACGCGGATACTACTTGTAGGCTATAATCGATAGCAACTGGATCGTGTAACTTAGGGGTGTAAATGAACCGAACACGAACGAACAGAGCTTGTGTTCGTGTTCGGTTCGTTTAAAATTTAGTTTGTTTCAAATGAGCTCGTGTCTGAAATTGTTCGTGAAATCATTGTTTGTGTTCGTTTCTTAACGAACGAGCCGAACACGAGCTGTTCGCGGACGACGACTCAGTTTGACATCCTTAATATTAATATATATAAATAATATATTATATTAATTATATAACTTATATTATATAATTATATAATATCTATATTAGTATATTTCTAATATAATATATNGATCGGTAGTATTTGGATTGTGTAACTGGAAGCAGATCCTTCTTGTGGCTATGAATCGAATTTCTGTATGACAATGATAAAGGATTTCTTGCTTTTATTTGCTCAAATCATGTTATAATTCAGGATTTGTCTCTGAGACTTCGACATTCTCGGCTTCGACACTTACGACTTGGAAATTTTTTTGTGAGGACAGTGTTATCAGTTTCTTGTTGGCAAATTGATGTTTCATGATCATTCAACATCAATTTGAGAGGGGATGTCAATCAGAAATGATGAAAATTAAGCAGCTAAATTAGGAATTCTCTATAATTAGAAGCTTCCTTATTTAAATTATTTCCAATATCTTTATTATGATTTATTTCCCTTTTAGCTAAATATTTAGATTAGGAATATGTATTATTAAGCTTCTTAAAATAGATTATAAAGAATATTTTGTACCTAAAATAGATTGTAACATTATTATTTAATGGAATGAAAGCAAAAGGAAAAACCATCAAGCCTATTCAGAATTCAACTTATTTTTCTCAATTCTGAATCTTAAGTTTTGGAGAGTCGAGTTGAAGACTCGAGTCGACACACCAGATATCAGCAATCTCCAGAAATTTGTCGCTTTCGTTCATGCTTTCATGCTCGGATTCAACATTGCGGTTACGATCGCTCTCTTGCGTCTGGACGACCTCTATGTAGACTCCTTCGAGATCAAGGATGTTAAAACCCTTCAAGGCGAACATCTCTCACGAGCCATTGGTAGGCTCTCCAGTAAAGGCGGCAAAACGAATTTTGCCATCGAGAACTCCACNACGACAAAACGAATTTTGCCATCGAGAACTCCACTAGGAACTGGATAGTAATTGCTGATACCAAGATACACCGCTCGGGCAATCTTGGCTTTAACATCTTGGCTAAGCACTTTTGGCGTGAAGATCAGGGAACAAATCGTCCTCGTCGTCGCAGGAAGAATCAATAGCATTTGAATCATATAACAGGATGCGTATCCTCCTTGTGGGCTAAGATCGGTAGCATTTGGATTAGGATGCAGATCCCAATCGTCGACTATAATTGATAGCATTTAGATCGTGTAACTGGATCCTATTTGTGAGCTATGATTCATAGCATTTGGATCAGAACACGGATCTTACTTGTAGGCTATGATGAATAGCAGGATCCTACTTGTAGGCTATGATCAATAGCATTTGGATCGTGTAACTGGATCCTATTTGTGGGCTATGATCGATAGCATTTGGATCAGGACGCGGATCCTATTTGTGGGCTATGATCGATAACATTTAGGTCGTGTAACTGGAAGCGGATCCTTCTTATGGCTATAATTCAAATTTATGGACAACAATGATAAAGGATTTCTTTTTTTTCTTTGCTCAAATCAAGTTATGGTCCAGAAGCTGTCTCTGAGGCTTCGGTATTCTCAGCTACAGCACCTTCGGCTTCGACACTCACGGCTTGAGAATTGTTGGACCCGATAAAATTTTTTATTGACAAAATGATGTTTTCTGATCAGTCATCACCAATTTGAGAGGAATGTCAATCAGGAAGAACGGAAATCAGACAGCTAAATTAGTTTTCTATAATTATGAGTTTCTTTATTTCCAATATCTTTATTCTGATTTATTTCCCTTTTAGCTGAATATTTAGATTAGAAATATGTATTATTAAGTTATCTAAAATAGATTATAGAGAATATTTTGCACTAAAAATAGATTGTATGATTATTATTTAATGAAATGAAAGCAAAGAGAAAAGGCAATCGAGCCTATTCAAGATTCAATCTATTTTTCTCAAAACTTTGACATGACATCAGAGCCAAAATTTTGCTATAACCACGAATAGTCGTTGAAGAACCGTCAAGCCTTCCTTCCCACCGGCCTTCATGCGAAACGAGAAGGGAGGAACTATTTCTTTGCCTTGATTCTTGTTCGTCTGCTCGTCTCATTATTTCTTCGCTTGCGTCGTCTTTATTCTACTTCGACTCGCCAGTCTCGACAGAGCCTCTCCTTCGTTCGAACTCCACCCACAGTGGCTTCCACCTGTGACACCTTCGACTTCGACCTGTTCTACTTCGTCATCGTTTTTGTGCAGCCCTAGCTCAAATCCTTGCTTTCAGAAATTTACAAAATAGTGGCAGCAGCAAGCTACCCCGTTTCAATCTTCTTCTCCGGTGGCCAGTGGATTCCTAGGTTTTCAGGCATCTTCTTCCACTTCTATGGAATTGCCTAATCCACTGGCTCCGCCGGCAGCCATGGATGTGGAGGGCAGCGGCCCTGCTTCGGAGACGGCCGCACCGTCGCGGCCTCGATTTGAGGCCATGAAGCCGCATAAAATGATGGAGGGAAAGATTCAGTTTAGGAAAGTTCTAGTGCCATCCTATCGCTTCTCGCCCTTGAAGAAATACCGGATGGATATCTACACACCTATCTACGAGTAGATGAGGGTTGATATACGCATGAATTCTGCATTCCAGAGTATNCATCGCTTCTCGCCCTTGAAGAAATACCGGATGGATATCTACACACCTATTTATGAGTAGATGAGGGTTGATATTCGCATGAATTCTGCATTCCAGAGTATTCTGAATTTTAACATGGTATCAGAGGCATGAAGAAGTATTTTTGGAAAGTTACTAGTAACAAAAACCACAACCGGTGAGAATTGTCTAAGAAAACTAGTAGGTGAGAGAACATGAAGAAAAAAACTAGCAACAGTAATTAGCTCAAAATGTAAAACCAATAAGAAACTTAATAATCACGAGAAAAAAGAGAAGCAAAATTTTGTTCCAAATTATTGTGGAAAATGCTAAACAAAATCATAAAATTTGAACCAATATTTTNCTGTAAAACCAATAAGAAACTCAATAATCACGAGAAAAAAGCGAAGCAAAATTTTGTTCCAAATTATTGTGGAAAATGCTAAACAAAATCATAAAATTTGAACCAATATTTTATTTTGAACCAGAGTCAAGTAATTGGGACTGGAATATAATGTGGTAAAGCGGCATGCAATGCACACTTTGTTGTGAGCACAGGTCCAATGCACAGCTTCACGTTGCTTCTAAAGCGTACTTTTAGCAGTATATATATGTATATAGATATAGTACGCCTGCATATAGAGATTACAAGCTTATTCATTTCCTATTTTAATCCTTTTTGTCTTTTTATGTTAATTCAGAAAGGAAAACTTCAATCTTGAGTTATTTTAATTATTTTTTGATTTTTCCACCACTTTCATTAAATCATGGTTCCATCACTAGCACAACTGCATCTAAGTTTAGCCCTTATTTATGTAATTTATATATGATTTAAGGTGGATTGTAAATCTAAATCCAATTTAAATTTTAATTTACAACCAATCCAAAATAACAAAAAATTTTAGCTTTTTCTTGGCAAAAAATAAAAGGATAAGTTGAATTTATCCTCAGAACTATTTATTCTGATATTTATATTTATTTTTACTTTTTTAGGTAATATAGTAGTATGGTACTTGTGACGCCCGTGAAACTAAAAGCCCCAAATGTTCCATCTTCATGAGTAATAACATGAGCCCTTAGTGTTCCCCTGGAATAAATTATTAACCATATGCACTAAGAATGCATCCTTCTTAATAAAAATAATACTTTGATAAATAGTCAATTCTTCTAATTGGGACAAGGGTTTCTAGTATTATGTTTGACTAAATATAATTAAATAAGCATAATTAATATACTCAAAATATTCCTATGGAGATTGGATGGTCATGAAAAAAAATTGCCTTGATCCATAAGAATTTTTCGTTAATCTCGCATATGTAAAAATGCACTATAAGAAAGCATGGCAACACAAACTACAAAAATCTCTCATTATTAAAAACATAAGAGGCATGCAAGTATTAGCCTAAGGCTGTGTGCAACTATAAAAGGTGGATCTCTCATTTATTGGAACAAGTTAATCATAGAGGCTTCGATATCATATCCTCTCAACTAAAGTTCCTTAAGTACATGAAGAAGATGATTCCATTTGGATTCTCTATAAAAAATAATGGCTATCAGATTTCAGCATTAATGAGTGGTATCAGTTAATTTTCTAATTGGTTTAATCTTAGTAGTTGATATTTTGGTAAATAGTAATCATCTTATATCTCATAGTTTTCTTTATTTATTTTATTTTACTTTTTATTTTTTTATTCTTTTTGAACATAGGTTAGCTTGAGATTTAAAAAAGGGCATGTATTCCTTCTTTATGTAGACATCTGTTGCTTATGTTTTTCAATTGATTGTATCATCTTTTCTTCTATGGATAACCTTCGTTGAAGCAAAACCATGTAAATTTCAATGTTTCTATCTAATCTATTGTTTGTTTGTTTTTTTTTTAGTTTTACTTTATGGTTGCATAATACTTAGCTCATGGTGTTGCTCTACAATTGATTTTTTATTCTCGTTACAACAAAGCAGTATCAAAGCAAGGTTGCAAAGCACAATGGCCATGAAGTTTACACGAATAAATCTCCTAAATCTAGGACAACATTTTTTCTGTCGATCCAATAACATATGGCAAAAGTCATTAAGGAAACAAGCAAAGAGTAATTGTTGTTCATGTTGGAGTATCACACCTTATGGAAGCAAAAAAAGGTTGGCTTTTGGCTAGAAGCATAATTCTGAAACAAAGTGTACATTAGATGATCAAATGGATCAATTTTACATTGCATGATCAATCCAAATGCCAAATTGTACCATTTCGACATTCAAGGAGAAAAGGCAAAAATATTCAAGGAACAATAAATTTGTAGCAAGTGAACTTTTAATATTAATTTATTTCTCTAAGAACAGCAATTGCAGTAAAGAGGCAAAAGCACACTTTAAGGGTAGCAATGAGCTGGCATTATGCAACAATTGCTTGTGAAATGCAACTCATGGCAACGCGTGCATATCAAATTGCTCTATCATGTTACGTCGTACCATTGCATGCTTGGCTCAAACTCAGAACAAAATCGTAGTTCAAATTTTGTGGTTTGATTCATCATCTGTATCAATAACCAAAACAAGAAAGCATACTTCTCATAGGTTCTCACAATCACAAATCACTGCTTGTTGGCTCTCTGTACTCTCTCACAACAACTAGTTGCAGAATCCATCCCAGTGCTAGATTGTACCATTTCAACATTCAAGATGAGGAAAAAAGTACTTTGATGATATTAAAAAATTTGTGCCAAGTACGCTTTTTAATAATATGATTAATCTATTTTATATAAAGCTAATATACTTGGAGGCAGAGAAATTAGAAGGGCAATTGAGGAGCCAAGTGAAGCAATGTCCTTATACCGTGCATCGCTTGCCTTTAAAGTATGAACTCATGAATAAGCATGAAAATCACATATTTCTACCATATTGCTTCATAGCATTGTGTTCTTGGTTCCAACTCAAAATGAAATCCAAGTTCAAATTTTGTGGAACTAGGGTAACAATGCTTGCTTTTCAGTGGTTTTCCTCTACACATGATTTTTCTCATATGCTTCTAAATTGTTCTCGCTATTGGAGCTAATTGTTTTTTGCTTACATTCCTCTTCTCAAGAATGCTCCTTGATGCCTCATCTTTACTCTCTCTCACTTCACATTCCCTCCACCTCTCGGTCACTTATTACTCTCACAATCTCACGAGTAATCTTGATCTTTATGTCTTATTTCTTCACTTCTTTTTTATAACACAGATTGTTCCAAATTGTTGTTATTGAATGCATAATTATATTTATTAAATACTATAACTAAATGTGCTTTAAGTTTGCTTAACTAAGCATATTGTATAAGAAGTACTTTAGCTAAATATACCTCATTTTGTACTTAGTATTTTATATACACTATTTGGTGTCCTTTCATAAGTGTTCAATTCGAGCAGCACCTCTGACAAATGATATTAACAATGCTAAGCGCTTTGAGGCATTAGAACCTTGGAGTGAAATTGAAAAGAATCACAAAGGAGATAATACAAATTTTATCATATTAATGATTCAATGAGAAGAATTGTTATATTTAACTCAATACAATTAAATAAGAAGCATAAATATAACAAAAATAATCTTTAAAGATTGGAAGGCTCTGCTCAACCTCAAGATACACAAAATGGGCATGCCAAACTACCTTTATCCACAAATCATTCGTAGGAATCATACAAATACAAATACCTCCTATTGAAGCATGCAGAATAAGAAAATATAACAAGATCCAAAACTTATAGGGCATATGAGTATCGACCCAGGGATATGTACAGCTACAAAAGGTGGATCTCTCATCAAGTGTTTGTAAGTCAATCATAGAGGCTTCCCAGATAGTCTTAGCTAGAGCTTCATGAAGCATAAAGAACCAAAACATACCCTCCTAACTAAGTCCACTTGGAGTGCATGACAAAGAAAAATAATCTCTCTTTAATTCTGTTCTCTTTAAAGACGGGTCTGTAGAATTTCAGCAGTGACAAGCGGCATTATCTAGAGTTCTGGTTGTCTTTCATCTAGATGGCTGATATCTTGGTGAAGAGAAAATCAGCTTGTAATTTTAAATTTATTTGGGGCTTTTCTGTGGATTGTGAGTGCATTCGGGTAGGGTTGGTGAGTGTTCATTGTGTACAACATATTTGTCACTTTCATGTTTCCAGTAGAACATATCATCTCTCCTCTCTCCTAAGTTTAGGAGGTTTGGTTAAAGTAAAATTTGGTGTCACTGTTTTGCATGTTGCTTGATTTATTTTTAGTTTTAACTTATTATTGTATCATACTTCGCTGCAAGGGACACTTCCATATTTGACTTATGGTGTTCTCATTTCAGCAATCTAATAATGTAAAAGTACTGCTATCCCATCAAAGGTAAGAAAATTTCATACAAAAGCCAAAGATCTAAAAGTCATTAATAATCAAACATATTTACCAACTACATGCAAACAAAATAGCAATAATAAGGAAACACATAACGCTAGTGTATACTCTATATTACTAGCAATAATTAAAAATTATTCATGGAAGATTAGCAGATTTCAGAAATCCATCTGAAGCAAAGGAGCTGAAAATTGAAAGAGAACATACCACATTCTTATCTGGATTTTCAAGGTTGATATTTGGATGAACCAATCCTGTACGAATTGCCTGTAAACAATGCAGAAAAAAAGTAAAGAATGAGCACCACCCATGTCTGTCGGAGTGAAATGTGGAACTTGTTATAAGATGTAGAATGGGCTTTATTCGGCCTAACAAGATATCCTTCGATAAAGATTGGTGAGATGATACTCGGGATGTGCCATTAAGGTCCATAAAGCTTCACTACATGCTCAAAAGAGGCCATGCAAATAACCCAAGGAAACAACATAAAATTGCACAAGCATACCTCAATAACGCTAAAATTAACAAATATACCGACTAAACAAGCATAGTTTGCACTAATGGCCTTACTAACATGCTCGTTTTCTGTCCGTATAGCTTAGTGTTGGCATAAGAGAAGATTAGGTTATTACAAAACCCAACATGAACACTTCAGCACTGAGAAGGAAGAGCATATTGCAACAACTTAAGAGATTCAGCACAAATTTAAGATCTATAACTATTTTTCTTTATCAGATTGCAACATATTTTTTACGCCGAAGATGGAAAAATTCCTGGCGTACTGTTTTCAATAGGGTTAGAAAACCTTTAACTTTGGTTGAACTCATTGTTCCCCAAGCACTGTTTCCAATAGGATCAATAAACTTCTTAGAAAGATACCACACCATTTTTGCGAATATAGGGTTAATAAACGCTATGTATGTACATATTTAAAACATAATTTCCGATATTTATTCATGTAACACTTACGTTTCAATCATATTAAAAATTATGAATAAAAATATGTATTTCATTCTAAAAAAATTAATATTAGGGGTGTTTTTTATGTTATTTAAATATTTGAGTGTTATATAACTAAATATGAAAGTTAAAGTGTTAGATATATAAATACATAAGAATTGTATGGAATTTATGTAAATCCTCTGAAATTTTAACTTAGGATGAAATATATCTGGACAATTATATGATTATTGAATGATTGAAATCTTTGCATTTACTCTAATTGAAAGAATCACATCAAACATTACTCTGTGCATTTTTTATTTTTTTATTAGTTGTTATCTCTTATTTATTTTTTGATTTGAGGATGAGTTAGTGATGTTGACCAAGAACACTAGTACTATATTTCCTAGCTTTTGATTAGTTTATTTGGTTGACATGATTTCAATCATGATATAGTTTAGGCTAACTCCCACAAAATAAAAGACTGAGGATGATATGGTGGATTGAAGTATGTCTTTTACAATTAGACCGACAAGACTTGCAGATAGAACACACAGAAATATTGTCGGGAAAGATGTGGATCTCTCTCGGGATATTACTCTTTTCTCTATTTTATATGTTTCACAGTTGGACTGCAATTTGATTTTGATTAGTAAGTATACTCATGATATGAAATGTATAGCTAAATTCTTTGCAAACTCTTATGAATTTCATGTGGAGTCAGAGAAGGTGATTGACAATTCTGAAATGTGTTAAGACTAGTACCTGCTCACGAAAACTCTCTCTTTAAATACATAACTTATCCCACATCAAAATTTACCTCAAATTTTTGAGTCTGTTAAGAGTCTGTCTATCAAAAAAATAAATCATATTATGGCATGATCACTAAGTTATCCTAATTTCAATTATGTAACTAAGCTACATCCTCAATTGCTCATCAATAAAAAAATTTAGTTTTTATTAATGCGAGCTTTATCAACATGCCAGACACACTAGAAATAGTTATCTCATGACCCAGTACAAACCCTCACACTGATTTTTCATTATCCATAGTGATATTTGAACCTTCAAGTGTACAAATCCTAAGTAGGCCTAGATGATTTGTCTCATATATTGCCAATCACACTAGAACTAATTGGGAAAGAAGGAGAAATATGAAATAAGCTTAATCTTTCAAACCTTCCATGACATGATTCAGACACAGATCCAATATAAAATTTAGATCTTCAAAATTGATAATGCAAATAAATATTTCAATTCCATCATTAGGTTCTATCTTTCGAATAAATCTAATCATCCATGCGAGTTCATGTATTAGTACCCCACAGCAAAATAAGATAGCTGAGAGAGAGAACAAATAACTCTTTGAGGTAACCCGCTTAATTAAGATTTCTCATCAAGCTCTAAAACATTTTAGAGGAAAGCAGTTCTTACTGTAACTTATCAATCGAATATCTACCCGGATACTTAACTTCAAAACACCTCTTCATGTTTTGATGATTACCTATCCTCACATTAGAATTTTCTCTTCTACTGTACTGCCTTAAATCATTATGTGCATATTCTTTGCTCACATTCATTCTCAAAATCGCACAAAACTTGCTCCTAAATCTATCAATATTTTTTTTTTATGCCTCCAATAAGAAAGGGTATGACAATTACTCTACTGTTATGAAAAAATACCACAACTTCATGGATGTTACATTTATTGAAAAATCAATCTTATTGCTCCAAATCTAATGTTCAGGGGAAGAATGCAAATGAAAATCAATTCTGATATGCACTTGATGACACCTACACGGCCTCATAATCTATTCCACCTAGCCCTCCTATCTTGATGGAGGATCTTCAACCAATTCAACTAAACCAACTTGAAGTCCATAACAAAAAACTTACTTATGTACACAGAGGAAGAAAAACCATAAGCGGATGGAAAGAATTGCAAGTACATAACTATTCAAACCAAAACCCAAATCTATATTCACCTGAAATTTTGGATAAAGAATAGTCTAGTACTCATGAGTTATCCCCTTCGGCTTCTCATGCTAGAGAGAAAAAAAAATTTGCATTAGATATCCAATTCAGGAGTATGTAGCTTATGAGAAGCTATCCTCATCCTACAAAACTTTTGTTTCTAAGTTTGATACTATGCAAATTCCTAACTCTATTCATGAAGCACTTGAAAATCCATAGAGGAGGAAAGCGTTTGAAGAGGAGATACAAGCACCGAAGAATAATGACACATGAATTCATTCTAAACTCCTTCCGGATAAAAAAAGCCAATTTGGATGCAAATGAGCATTCATCATCAAATACAAAGTTGATGGGACTATTGAGAGATTCAAAATCAAATTATTTGCAAAAGGCTTTACTAAAGTTTATGGGATTGACTATCAGATGACATTCACATCAATTTCCAAACTGAATACTAACATATTCCTTTTAGTAGTAGTTAATGAGAAATAGGGACTACATCAACTTGACATAAAAAATATCTTTCTGAATAGGGATCTAAAAGAAAAAGTGTACATTGAGTTACAATTAGAACATGAGAACGAGTTCAACAAACAGCTAGTATGCAAACTTAAGCAGTTTTTCTACGGGTTTAAGCAATCACTAAGAGCATGATTTGAAAGGTTTGCTAAAACTATTAAATGTAATGGATATTCTCAAAACCAGCTCATCAAACTTTGTTCACAAAACACACTTAGAGAGGTAAGCTTGTTGCACTTACAGTATGTATGGATGATATGATCTTATTAGTGATGATGAAAGAGAGATTCTCAAGATCAAAGAAGTGCTTGCCACTGAGTCTGAAGTTAGGGACTTAAGAATCATGAGATATTTTCTAAGTATGAAGGTAGCAAAGTTTAAGAAATACATTGTTACAACACATATGAAATATATACTAAATCTACTAAATTAGACAGAAATGATGGGATGAAAATATGCTAATAATATTCCAATGGATCCCAACAATAAATCTAATAAAGAAAAAAAAAACATATATGTGGATAAGGGAAGATATAAAATATTGGTAGGAAACTATTTACCTATCACATACGAGGTAAGATATTACATACTCTGTGAGCATTGTGAGCCAACACATGAATAACCCAAATAAAGAGCATTTGTAGATGGTGTACACGATTTTGAAGTTTCTCAAGACTCCTAGTTAAGGATTATTTTTTTAAGAAAAACATAAATGCAGAGGTAGAAGTCTACACTAATACAAGTTGGGTTAGAGAACTCACTGACAGAAGGTCCCCCACAACTCATTGCTCCTATTTATGGAAAAATTCAATTACATGGAAAAGCAAAAAACCAAATTGTTATTTCTAGAAGTAGCCTTGAATTAGAATATAGAGCACTCACCTTGGAAATTTGTGTAGGGATTTGGAGGTGTACATGATTCTAAACTTTCTCAAGAAAACTCCTAGTTAAGTATTAAGTTTTTAAGAACAAAAAAAAAACATAAAGGTAGAAGTCTACACTGATGCAAATTGGGTTGGAGAACTCACTAATACAATGTCCCCCACAAGTTATTGCTCCTATGTATGGGTAAATTTGGTTACAAGGAAAAGTAAAAAACAAACTATTGTTTCTATAAGTGGTGTTGAATTATAATATAGAGCACTCACCATGTGAATCTGTAAAAGGATTTGAATTCAGAAATTGTTAAAAGGAATTAGGTGCATCTCCAAAAAGACTATACAAATGTTTTTGTGACGATCAGACAGCTATTAGTATTTCCAAAAATCTTGTACATCATGATAGAACCAAGCAAATTGAAATTGATAAACATTTTATCTCTGAAAAGGTTAAGAGTGGGAATTATACAACTAAGCTACATCCTTAGACATGAACAAGTTGTTGATGTCTGCACCAAAGGTCTTCCTTTAAGCACCTTCTCAAAGTTCAATACCAAGTTTGGTTACTACAATATCCACGACCCAGCTTGAGAGAGGTGTAGAAATTTGAGAAGGATTTCGGCTCTTACTAGGGTAGATCAGTCGGTCTCCATAAAGATCATAGGAGATTTGCTTAGAGACTATTTTTGGAAACCCCCTTATTAGTATTCCCTTCCTTCTTTATTTTATTATTTTTATTTCTTTCCTAATTTATTTCAAACATATTTGATAAGTTTGTATTTTGAGGGATTGGTTTCCTTATATATATATATTTACCCTACTAATGAATAATAAAATCAAGTGAATTATTCCTCTACAAAACCTGTTTTCAACACATCATTATAAAATAAATACAGTAGAACATGTTAAACAAAAAAATCAGACTGATGAATTACTTAATAATGAATTCACTGAGCACTAGATTTGCATTTATCTAAGAAACAAGTTTGTTAGAGGATGCGTAGTTAGCAGAACCATAAAATCACCACTAAATACAGATAAATTATATGAAGGGTTGGTATGTATTTTAGATTAACAATAAACTTTAGTACTTTCAAGAAAATAATGAAACATATCTTCCAATCTTTTATTGAAAATTTTATAATTATTTATTTTATTGATATTTAAATATATAATAAGACATTAGATAATCATTTAGTGCATATTGAAAAAAAAAAAAATTTACACGCAATAAATTTGCATTTGAATTTGAAGAAATATTATGCCAAACTCCATCTCTAAATTTTAAAGGAGTAACTGTCCAGGAATGGATGAGCTATTGATTTTGATAAAACTAAAGTGATTAATGATAGGACAAACCTACAAATAGACATGATATCCAAAGTTTCCACGATTTGACAACATTTATAGACAATGCGTTACGCTCCATAACAAATTGTTAGGAAAAAGGTGAATTTAAATAAACTAAATTTGCTGACAATACTTTCTTTAAAATTAAAGAAAAATTTACCAATACACCTGTACCTAAGTTGTTTGATCTTCATAAAATATTTGAGCTTTCTTTTAATACAGCCAAAGCAGGTATTTGATGAGTGTAAACCAAGACTGACATCCTATAACAGTTTTTTCGTGAAAAATTAAATGAGGCTAAATACAAATATTTAAATTATGATAGGAAACCATATGTTTAAGCGCATGATTTTGATATTAGAGACAACATCAAGAACTTACAAATTTTGCACTAACTCAAATCATCAAGTTGAGTTCCCCAAAAAAGTTGAAACACAAACAAGCTAAATGAATTGAATTTCTAAGAAAATATTCCTATGTCCTAAAATATTGTGCTGAGCCTGACAATAAACAAGCTGAAAGATTGAGTAGAGACCTTTTTCATCTATAGATAATGCAAATTTAGATAAATAGTTTCGATCATCATAAAAAGGAATGAAACTTGAAAGGATATTGGTGAGATTTACTTGTAAAGTTAAAAAATGACATATCTAAACTTAAGAAATACTACATGCATAAAAAGTTTATTTATTTAAGACAGCTTCGTGTTCTTGATTCATCATTGTGCGATTTTCTAATTTAAGAATTACATAATGACGGTGTTGTTGGACCTTTTGGTAGAAATAAAAACCATCAAACTGACTACAGATAGATATTTCTGGCCAAATCTAAAAATAGACGTAACACATAGTATTTCACAGTGGAACTTGTCGCTCTGCTAAAGACTGTTAGCAGAACATGACGTTATATAGCATTATCAAATCCATATAAACCAAAAAAAGACAACAGTATGAATTTTGTATTAGGTCTACCAGGAATACAAAAAATCAATTTTTAAAAATGATAAATTTCCTACCATGTCATAATTTATTGATGAGCCTCACATTGTTAAATATGAGGCTATACACACCCATGATATCTAGTCATTAGATTCCAGTAGAAAGCCATTTGTTTCCAATCTAAATTAAATTGTGTTTTCATTTTTTAATAAAGTTGCCAAACAATTATTGTTTGCGTCCCACAAATTTTTGTTGAATGATTTTAAAAATTTCATATTAGACCTTTAATAGAGACTGTAGACTCTAAGCCTTCCACACAAAAAGAAAAATAAAACAGGTAATAATCCATAATTAGAGTGAACAAAAATTTGGTAAGTTGCTAATATATTATCCTTACCTGTATTGTGGCAATGGCTTCCACCGCACCTGAAGCGCCAAGAAGATGACCAATCATTGATTTTGTAGAGTTGACTCTTAGCTGTAAGAAAAAACAATAATTACTACACTTGCTACGATACATCAACCTTTTCGAAACTGTGCCCATACCTCAGGATTCTGACCGAAACAACGAATAAGAGCTTGGTACTCTTTCACATCTCCAGAAAGTGTTGAAGTTGCATGAGCATTTACATAGTTTACATCCTCTCTGGCTATCCCATATTCTGATAGTGCCTTCTCAATACACAGAATAATCCCAGCCCCTGATTTCCAAAACACCACATGAAAGCACTGATATACTGTTAGAGGATCAATGAATATGGTACAATTAAAACGAACCGCAAAAAAAATCACTTTTAACAAGCTAACAGTTTAGGGCTTGTTTGGGATCAAATTTATTTTTTATTTTTAGTTTTGATTTTTCTTTTGTTATAAAAAATATATTTATTTAGTGTATATTTTTACATGTTCTTTATTTTTTATTTATAAAAACAAATTAATATGTTTTTGAAAACACTCAAAATAACTTTTAGGTTGAGTGTTTTTAAAAACATCTATACTTTAATCAAATAGCTGTATGTGTTTTGTTTCAAATCAGAACATAAACATAATGAAAACAAAAAATAGAAAATAAAAAACAGAAGTGATTCTAAAGGGCCCCTTGATGTTTTTACCCTCAGGATGCGGTTCAGTCATGTGATATGCATCACAGGTGAAGCTTCCCCCTAAAAACTCAGCATAAATAATAGCTCCTCTTTGCTGTGAAAAAAAAAGAAATAATAAAGGCACAAATCTAGCGATTATATACAAGAAAAGGAACATTTATTATCACAATAATTTACAGAATTGGCATTTTTTAGAACCTTGGCATGCTCAAGATCTTCTAAAAGCAGCACACCAGCTCCTTCGCCCATAACAAATCCATCACGGTCCTGTAGCAGACCACAGTCCATGGAACATAAAAGTTAAAAGTCAAATAAATGTTTCTTATGGAAGGTAACTTTCACCAATGTCATATTTAATATGCCAAAAAACTGGAACACTCGTACTTTGTGAGCGTCAGCATATGTATGCAGCATAAACATGAGTGTGTGGATGATTCAGGTAATTCAATAAATTTAAAGAAAAAACATTATCCAATAATAAAATTTATCAGATAAATAAAATGGTTTTGATGGATCATTATGCTTCTGTTATCTAGTCTACCAAGAGAAAATTTTATATGCATTTACCACATCCCAAGGGCGTGAAGCTTTTGCTGGATCATTATTCCTCTGTGAAAGTGCTTTACATGCAACAAAACCTCCCAATCCTGAAACATGTAAACCCAGTACCATATTGAACTATAAGGCCATAAAAGTGATTATATTAGAAATAATTACAAGGCAGGCTTCATAATACAAATGCTAAATTATGCTAACAACAAATTTAATAGTAAAAGTGCTAAATAGTTTCCTAACTATTTATATGGAGTCATTTTATCCTCAGACCCCATAAAAGTGCCAAATTAGTCCCAAAATTTTTAAATTGAGGCTGAAAGAATGCCTATGGAGGGATATTTTAACTCATATTAAAAGAGTCTGGGAATTAAATAAAAACTTTTATAGACTTTGGGACTAAAACGACCGCTGCAAATGGTCTGGGAACTATTTTGACACTTCTCTTAATTTAAAAGATAGAATGTGCAAAAAATAGATAGATGGTATATTACCAATTGGTATAATTGCTGCGTCTGAACCACCACAAAGCATCATGTCCTATATAAATGCATGTCCTTAAAAAAGAATTGAAGAAGAAGACAGCATAGTGTATTGAAATACTTCTATCATGAGAATAAGAACAATACATGAGCAACTTACAGCTTCCCCTCTTATAATATGATTTGCTGCATTCAGAATACAGAAGTTGCTAGTAGCACAAGCAGTTGAGATTGAGTAATTTGGACCCATCCAACCCTAAATTTCCCAGTATGGAAATGATTTATTAAGATTTATTAGGCAAATATAACAATAAACTGTAACAAAAGAAAATTTTAAATGTTGTTTTCGCGAGCCAACCAGATCCATTGCAAGCATGGCAGAACCCATATTTGTTGTTGCAAATGGTACACAAAATGGGTTCATCTTCTTGTACGAAACCCTCAACGCCTCAATAGCATCATTGAAAACCTGTTTGTTAGCAAAACATTGATCCTTCAAACCCAAAAAGGAAGGTGAAACAGATAATGATTTCAGAATACAAACTATGAATCGTAATTTATTTCACAACACGAATTCTTTCCCTTAGGGTTTTGAAATAAACTGAAAATTCTACCTTCATTCCGCCCATTGCTGAACCTATGAGAACTCCACATCTTGACTTGTCCAACTGGCTCAGCACCTCTTCTGTAACACCACCATTGGCCAGCGCCTTTTTGCCAGCTGTGAGCAAGTAGAGCATGAATTTGTCCATCCGCTTGGATAATTTTGGAGCAACCCATCCATCTGTTGAGAAAGACTTTATTTCTCCAGCAATTCTCTGTAAAAAAAATACAAAAGACTGCTCAGAAGGTTTCTGTTCATGCAATATTCATGGCACATATCCATGGTTTGAGAGAGAGGGAGAGATAGAGAGATTTATGAAGCATTTCTTAGGACGATGGCATTACCGTTGGATAATTAGCACAGTCAAATGTTTCTATCTCACTTATACCGGAAAACCCCTCAAGGAGATTATTGTAGAACACATCAGCATCATGACCTAATGGAGTTACCACACCCATACCAGTAACAGCAACTCTCCTCTGTTTAGCATTTATTATTTTCTTTTCAGCAACAGGCTTTGCAGTCTCAACAGCCACAGCCAACGCTTTTCCTGTAGTCAAATAAAAGCATTTAATTCGAGGCCTCGTGCTATCACCATGAGCAAGCTAAAAAATATGTGCAGTGTTCTTCTAATATTATCTTTCTGTGTTGTAAAAGCTAAGGCTTTCCACATCTTCCAAACTTAAGCGCAGAGAATCAAAACTCAGGTGGCTTGGTAGATACATTTCAGTAGCCATTTCATGATATCAAAGCTATTCCTTCCGATTATTTTTTTAATAACTACTTTAACAGGCCATTTCTAAAACCATACTACAGAATGTAAATCCTTGATCATGCCATTGTCATGACATGAAGAAGTACCAGAAGCTTTTTCTTTTTTTCAGACAACATGATATAATCACCAGAAAACACATGCCCAAAAAGCCACAGCAACAAAACAAGCACCAAGCCTTTAAAACAAAGGAGAACGTGCATATAAGGCAACAACAAAATCCCCAATNGCTAGTACTATATTTCCTAGCTTTTGATTAGTTTAGTTGGTTGACATGATTTCAATCATGATATAGTTTAGGCTAACTCCCACAAAATAAAAGACCGAGGATGATATGGTGGATTGAATTATGTCTTTTACAATTAGACCGACAAGACTTGCAGATAGAACACACAAAAATATTGTCGGGAAAGATGTGGATCTCTCTCGGGTCTCTATTTTATATGTTTCACAGTTGGACTGCAATTTGATTTTGATTAGTAAGTATACTCATGATATGAAATGTATAGCTAAATTCTTTGCAAACTCTTATGAATTTCATGTGGAGTCAGGGAAGGTGATTGATAATTATGAAATGCGTTAAGACTAGTACCTGCTCACGAAAACTATCTCTTTAAATACATAACTTATCCCACATCAAAATTTACCTCAAATTTTTTAGTCTGTTAAGAGTCTGTCTATCAAAAAAATAAATCATATTATGGCATGATCATTAGGTTATCCTAATTTCAATTATGTAACTAAGCTACATCATCAATTGTTCATCAATAAAAAAATTTAGTTTTTATTAATGCGAGCTTTATCAACATGCCAAACACACTGGAAATAGTTATCTCATGACCCAGTACAAACCCTCACACCGATTTTTCATTATCCATAGTGATATTTGAACCTTCAAATGTACAAATCCTAAGTAGGCCTAGATGGTTTGTCTCATATATTGCCAATCACACTAGAACTAATTGGGAAAGAAGGAGAAATATGAAATAAGCTTAATCTTTCAAACCTTCCATGACATGATTCGTACACAGTTCCAATATAAAATTTAGATCTTCAAAATTGATAATGGAAATAAATATTTCAATTCCATCATTAGGTCCTATCTTTCGAATAAATCTAATCATCCATGTGAGTTCATGTATTAGTACCCCACAACAAAATAAGATAGCTGAGAGAGAAAACAAATAACTCTTTGAGGTATCCCACTTAATTAAGATTTCTCATCAGGCTCTAAAACATTTTAGGGGAAAGAAGTTCTTACTGTAACTTATAAATCGAATATCTACCCGAATACTTAAACTTCAAAACACCTCTTCATGTTTTGATGATTACCTATCCTCACATTAGAATTTTCTCTTCTACCATACTGCCTTAAATCATTATGTGCATATTCTTTGCTCACATTCATTCTCAAAATCGCACAAAACTTGCTCCTAAATCTATCGATATTTTTTTTTATGCCTCCAATAAGAAGGGGTATGACAAGTACTCTACTGTTATGAAAAAATACCACAACTTCATGGATGTTACATTTATTGAAAAATCAATCTTATAGCTCCAAATCTAATGTTCAGGGGAAGAATGCAAATGAAAATCAATTCCGGTATGCACTTGATGACACCTACACGGCCTCAGAATCTATTCCACCTAGCCCTCCTATCTTGATGGAGGATCTTCAACCAATTCAACTAAACCAACTTGAAGTCCATAACAAAAAACTTATTATGTACACAGAGGAAGAAAAACCATAAGCGGATGGAAAGAATTGCAAGTACAGAACTATTCAAACCAAAACCCAAATCTATATTCACCTGAAATTTTGGGTAAAGAATAGTCTAGTACTCATGAGTTATCCCCTTCGGCTTTTGATGCTAGAGAGAAAAAAAATTTGCATTAGATATCCAATTCAGGAGTATGTAGCTTGTGAGAAGCTATCCTCATCCAACAAAACTTTTGTTTCTAAGTTTGATACTATGCAAATTCCTAACTCTAGTCATGAAGCACTTGAAAATCCATAGCGGAGGAAAGCGGTTGAAGAGGAGATACAAGCACCGAAGAATAATGACACATGAATTCATTCTAAACTCCTTCCGGATAAAAAAAAGCCAATTTGGATGCAAATGAGCATTCAACATCAAATACAAAGTTGATGGGACTATTGAGAGATTCAAAATCAAATTATTTGCAAAAGGCTTCACTAAAGTTTATGGGATTGACTATCAGATGACATTCACATCAATTTCCAAACTGAATACTAACATATTCCTTTTAGTAGTAGTTAATGAGAAATAGGGACTACATCAACTTGACATAAAAAATATATTTCTGAATAGGGATCTAAAAGAAAAAGTGTACATTGAGTTACAATTAGAACATGAGAACGAGTTCAACAAACAGCTAGTATGCAAACTTAAGCAGTTTTTCTACGGGTTTAAGCAATCACTAAGAGCATGATTTGAAAGGTTTGCTAAAACTATTAAATGTAATGGATATTCTCAAAACCAGCTCATCAAACTTTGTTCACAAAACACACTTAGAGAGGTAAGCTTGTTGCACTTACAGTATGTATGGATGATATGATCTTATTAGTGATGATGAAAGAGAGATTCTCAAGATCAAAGAAGTGCTTGCCACTGAGTCTGAAGTTAGGGACTTAAGAATCATGAGATATTTTCTAAGTATGAAGGTAGCAAAGTTTAAGAAATACATTGTTACAACACATATGAAATATATACTAAATCTACTAAATTAGACAGAAATGATGGGATGAAAATATGCTAATAATATTCCAATGGATCCCAACAATAAATCTAATAAAGAAAAAAAAAACATATATGTGGATAAGGGAAGATATAAAATATTGGTAGGAAACTATTTACCTATCACATACGAGGTAAGATATTACATACTCTGTGAGCATTGTGAGCCAACACATGAATAACCCAAATGAAGAGCATTTGTAGATGGTGTACACGATTTTGAAGTTTCTCAAGACTCCTAGTTAAGGATTATTTTTTTAAGAAAAACATAAATGCAGAGGTAGAAGTCTACACTAATACAAGTTGGGTTAGAGAACTCACTGACAGAAGGTCCCCCACAACTCATTGCTCCTATTTATGGAAAAATTCAATTACATGGAAAAGCAAAAAACCAAATTGTTATTTCTAGAAGTAGCCTTGAATTAGAATATAGAGCACTCACCTTGGAAATTTGTGTAGGGATTTGGAGGTGTACATGATTCTAAACTTTCTCAAGAAAACTCCTAGTTAAGTATTAAGTTTTTAAGAACAAAAAAAAAACATAAAGGTAGAAGTCTACACTGATGCAAATTGGGTTGGAGAACTCACTAATACAATGTCCCCCACAAGTTATTGCTCCTATGTATGGGTAAATTTGGTTACAAGGAAAAGTAAAAAACAAACTATTGTTTCTATAAGTGGTGTTGAATTATAATATAGAGCACTCACCATGTGAATCTGTAAAAGGATTTGAATTCAGAAATTGTTAAAAGGAATTAGGTGCATCTCCAAAAAGACTATACAAATGTTTTTGTGACGATCAGACAGCTATTAGTATTTCCAAAAATCTTGTACATCATGATAGAACCAAGCAAATTGAAATTGATAAACATTTTATCTCTGAAAAGGTTAAGAGTGGGAATTATACAACTAAGCTACATCCTTAGACATGAACAAGTTGTTGATGTCTGCACCAAAGGTCTTCCTTTAAGCACCTTCTCAAAGTTCAATACCAAGTTTGGTTACTACAATATCCACGACCCAGCTTGAGAGAGGTGTAGAAATTTGAGAAGGATTTCGGCTCTTACTAGGGTAGATCAGTCGGTCTCCATAAAGATCATAGGAGATTTGCTTAGAGACTATTTTTGGAAACCCCCTTATTAGTATTCCCTTCCTTCTTTATTTTATTATTTTTATTTCTTTCCTAATTTATTTCAAACATATTTGATAAGTTTGTATTTTGAGGGATTGGTTTCCTTATATATATATATTTACCCTACTAATGAATAATAAAATCAAGTGAATTATTCCTCTACAAAACCTGTTTTCAACACATCATTATAAAATAAATACAGTAGAACATGTTAAACAAAAAAATCAGACTGATGAATTACTTAATAATGAATTCACTGAGCACTAGATTTGCATTTATCTAAGAAACAAGTTTGTTAGAGGATGCGTAGTTAGCAGAACCATAAAATCACCACTAAATACAGATAAATTATATGAAGGGTTGGTATGTATTTTAGATTAACAATAAACTTTAGTACTTTCAAGAAAATAATGAAACATATCTTCCAATCTTTTATTGAAAATTTTATAATTATTTATTTTATTGATATTTAAATATATAATAAGACATTAGATAATCATTTAGTGCATATTGAAAAAAAAAAAAATTTACACGCAATAAATTTGCATTTGAATTTGAAGAAATATTATGCCAAACTCCATCTCTAAATTTTAAAGGAGTAACTGTCCAGGAATGGATGAGCTATTGATTTTGATAAAACTAAAGTGATTAATGATAGGACAAACCTACAAATAGACATGATATCCAAAGTTTCCACGATTTGACAACATTTATAGACAATGCGTTACGCTCCATAACAAATTGTTAGGAAAAAGGTGAATTTAAATAAACTAAATTTGCTGACAATACTTTCTTTAAAATTAAAGAAAAATTTACCAATACACCTGTACCTAAGTTGTTTGATCTTCATAAAATATTTGAGCTTTCTTTTAATACAGCCAAAGCAGGTATTTGATGAGTGTAAACCAAGACTGACATCCTATAACAGTTTTTTCGTGAAAAATTAAATGAGGCTAAATACAAATATTTAAATTATGATAGGAAACCATATGTTTAAGCGCATGATTTTGATATTAGAGACAACATCAAGAACTTACAAATTTTGCACTAACTCAAATCATCAAGTTGAGTTCCCCAAAAAAGTTGAAACACAAACAAGCTAAATGAATTGAATTTCTAAGAAAATATTCCTATGTCCTAAAATATTGTGCTGAGCCTGACAATAAACAAGCTGAAAGATTGAGTAGAGACCTTTTTCATCTATAGATAATGCAAATTTAGATAAATAGTTTCGATCATCATAAAAAGGAATGAAACTTGAAAGGATATTGGTGAGATTTACTTGTAAAGTTAAAAAATGACATATCTAAACTTAAGAAATACTACATGCATAAAAAGTTTATTTATTTAAGACAGCTTCGTGTTCTTGATTCATCATTGTGCGATTTTCTAATTTAAGAATTACATAATGACGGTGTTGTTGGACCTTTTGGTAGAAATAAAAACCATCAAACTGACTACAGATAGATATTTCTGGCCAAATCTAAAAATAGACGTAACACATAGTATTTCACAGTGGAACTTGTCGCTCTGCTAAAGACTGTTAGCAGAACATGACGTTATATAGCATTATCAAATCCATATAAACCAAAAAAAGACAACAGTATGAATTTTGTATTAGGTCTACCAGGAATACAAAAAATCAATTTTTAAAAATGATAAATTTCCTACCATGTCATAATTTATTGATGAGCCTCACATTGTTAAATATGAGGCTATACACACCCATGATATCTAGTCATTAGATTCCAGTAGAAAGCCATTTGTTTCCAATCTAAATTAAATTGTGTTTTCATTTTTTAATAAAGTTGCCAAACAATTATTGTTTGCGTCCCACAAATTTTTGTTGAATGATTTTAAAAATTTCATATTAGACCTTTAATAGAGACTGTAGACTCTAAGCCTTCCACACAAAAAGAAAAATAAAACAGGTAATAATCCATAATTAGAGTGAACAAAAATTTGGTAAGTTGCTAATATATTATCCTTACCTGTATTGTGGCAATGGCTTCCACCGCACCTGAAGCGCCAAGAAGATGACCAATCATTGATTTTGTAGAGTTGACTCTTAGCTGTAAGAAAAAACAATAATTACTACACTTGCTACGATACATCAACCTTTTCGAAACTGTGCCCATACCTCAGGATTCTGACCGAAACAACGAATAAGAGCTTGGTACTCTTTCACATCTCCAGAAAGTGTTGAAGTTGCATGAGCATTTACATAGTTTACATCCTCTCTGGCTATCCCATATTCTGATAGTGCCTTCTCAATACACAGAATAATCCCAGCCCCTGATTTCCAAAACACCACATGAAAGCACTGATATACTGTTAGAGGATCAATGAATATGGTACAATTAAAACGAACCGCAAAAAAAATCACTTTTAACAAGCTAACAGTTTAGGGCTTGTTTGGGATCAAATTTATTTTTTATTTTTAGTTTTGATTTTTCTTTTGTTATAAAAAATATATTTATTTAGTGTATATTTTTACATGTTCTTTATTTTTTATTTATAAAAACAAATTAATATGTTTTTGAAAACACTCAAAATAACTTTTAGGTTGAGTGTTTTTAAAAACATCTATACTTTAATCAAATAGCTGTATGTGTTTTGTTTCAAATCAGAACATAAACATAATGAAAACAAAAAATAGAAAATAAAAAACAGAAGTGATTCTAAAGGGCCCCTTGATGTTTTTACCCTCAGGATGCGGTTCAGTCATGTGATATGCATCACAGGTGAAGCTTCCCCCTAAAAACTCAGCATAAATAATAGCTCCTCTTTGCTGTGAAAAAAAAAGAAATAATAAAGGCACAAATCTAGCGATTATATACAAGAAAAGGAACATTTATTATCACAATAATTTACAGAATTGGCNCTGTATGTGTGTTGTTTCAAATCAGAACATAAACATAATGAAAACAAAAAATAGAAAATCAAAAACAGAAGTGAGTCTAAAGGGCCCCTTGATGTTTTTACCCTCAGGATGCGGTTCAGTCATGTGATATGCATCACAGGTGAAGCTTCCCCCTAAAAACTCCGCATAAATAATAGCTCCTCTTTGCTGTGAAAAAAAGAAAAGAAATAATAAAGGCACAAATCTAGCGATTAATTATCACAATAATTTACAGAATTGGCATTTTTTAGAACCTTGGCATGCTCAAGATCTTCTAAAAGCAGCACNCGCTCAAAAGAGGCCATGCAAATAACCCAAGAAAACAACATAAAATTGCACAAGCATACCTCAATAGCGCTAANCATTCGGCCTAACAAGATATCCTTCGATAAACATTGGTGAGATGATACTCGGGATGTGCCATGAAGGTCCATAAAGCTTCACTACATGCTCAAAAGAGGCCATGCAAATAACCCAAGAAAACAACATAAAATTGCACAAGCATACCTCAATAGCGCTAAAATTAACAAATATACCAACTAAACAAGCATAGTTTGCACTAAGGGCCTTACTAACATGCTCTTTATCTGTCCGTATAGCTTAGTGTTGGCATAAGAGAAGATTAGGTTATTACAAAACCCAACATGAACACTTCAACACTGAGAAGGAAGAGCATATTGCAACAACTTAAGAGATTCGACACAAATTTAAGCATCTATAACTATTTTTCTTTGTCAGATTGCAACATATTTTTTACGCCGAAGATGGAAAAATTCCTGGCATACTGTTTTCAACAGGGTTAGAAAACCTTTAACTTTGGTTGAACTCATTGTTCCCCAAGCACTGTTTCCAATAGGATCAATAAACTTCTTAGAAAGATACCACGCCATTCTTGCGTATATAGGGTTAATAAACGCTATGTATGTACATATTTAAAACATAATTTCCGATATTTATTCATCTAACACTTACGTTTCAATCATATTAAAAAGTATGAATAAAAATATGTATTTCATTCTAAGAAAATTAATATTAGGGGTGTTTTTTATGTATTTAAATATTTGAGTGTTATATAACTAAATATGAAAGTTAAAGTGTTGGATATATAAATACATAAGAATTGTACGGAATTTATGTAAATCCTCTGAAATTTTAACTTAGGATGAAATATATCTGGACAATTATATGATTATTGAATGATTGAAATCTTTGCATTTACTCTAATTGAAAGAATCACATCAAACATTACTCTGTGCATTTTTTATTTTTTTATTAGTTGTTATCTCTTATTTATTTTTTGATTTGAGGATGAGTTAGTGATGTTGACCAAGAACACTAGTACTATATTTCCTAGCTTTTGATTAGTTTATTTGGTTGACATGGTTTCAATCATGATATAGTTTAGGCTAACTCCCACAGAATAAAAGACTGAGGATGATATGGTGGATTGAATTATGTCTTTTACATTTAGACCGATAAGACTTGCAGATAGAACACACAGAAATATTGCCGGGAAAGATGTGAAACTCTCTCGGGATATTACTCTTTTCTCTATTTTATATGTTTCATAGTTGGACTGCAATTTGATTTTGATTAGTAAGTATACTCATGATATGAAATGTATAGCTAAATTCTTTGCAAACTCTTATGAATTTCATGTGGAGTCAGGGAAGGTGATTGACAATTCTGAAATGCGTTAGGACTAGCACCTGCTCATGAAACTATCTCTTTAAATACATAACTTATCCCACATCAAAATTTACCTCAATGTTTTTAGTCTGTTAAGAGCCTGTCTGTCAAAAAAATAAATCATATTATGGCATTGTCACTAGGTTATTCTAATTTCAATTATGTAACTAAGCTACATCCTCAATTGTTCATCAATAAAAAAATTTAGTTTTTATTAATGCGAGCTTTATCAACATGCCAAACACACTAGAAATAGTTATCTCATGACCCAGTAAAAACCCTCACATCGATTTTTCATTATCCATAGTGATATTTGAACCTTCAAAGGTACAAATCCTAAGTGGGCCTAGATGATTTGTCTCATATATTGCCAATCACACTAGAACTACTTGGGAAAGAAGGAGAAATATGAAATAAGCTTAATCTTTCAAACCTTCCATCACATGATTCATACACAGTTCCAATATAAAATTTAGATCTTCAAAATTGACAGTGCAAATAAATATTTCAATTCCATCATTAGGTCCTATCTTTCGAATAAATCTAATCATCCATGTGAGTTCATGTATTAGTACCCCAAAACAAAATAAGATAGTTGAGAGAGAGAACAAATAACTCTTTGAGGTATCCCGCTTAATTAAGATTTCTCATCAAGCTCTAAAACATTTTAGGGGAAAGCAGTTCTTACTGTAACTTATCAATCGAATATCTACCCGGGTACTTAACTTCAAAACACCTCTTCATGTTTTGATGATTACCTATCCTCACATTGGAGTTTTCTTTTCTACTATACTGCCTAAAATCATTATGTGCATATTCTTTGCTCACATTCATTCTCAAAATCGCACAAAAATTGCCCCTAAATCTGTCAAGTTTTTTTTTTTTATTTATGCCTCCAATAAGAAGGGGTATGACAATTACTCTCCTGTTATCAAAAAATACCACAACTTCATGGATGATACATTTATTGAAAAATCAATCTTATTGCTCCAAATCTAATGTTCAGGGGAAGAATGCAAATGAAAATCAATTCTGATATGCACTTGATGACACCTACACGGCCTCATAATCTATTCCACCTAGCCCTCCTATCTTGATGGAGGATCTTCAAACAATTCAACTAACCCAACTTAAAGTCCATAACAAAAAACTTATTATGTACACAGAGGAAGAAAAACCATAAGAGGATGGAAAGAATCGCAAGTACAAAACTATTCAAACCAAAACCCAAATCTATATTCACCTGAAATTTTGGGTAAAGAATAGTCTAGTACTCATGAGTTATCCCCTTCGGCTTATGATGCTAGAGAGAAAAAAAAAATCTGCATTAGATATCCAATTCAAGAATATGTAGCTTATGAGAAGCTATCCTCATCCTACAAAACTTTTGTTTCTAAGTTTGATACTATGCAAATTCCTAACTCTAGTCATGAAGCACTTGAAAATCCATAGCGGAGGAAAGCGGTTGAAGAGGAGATACAAGCACTGAAGAATAATGACACATGAATTCATACTAAACTCCTTCCGGATAAAAAAAGCCAATTTGGATGCAAATGAGCATTCAACATCAAATACAAAGTTGATGGGAGTATTGAGATATTCAAAATCAAATTATTTACAAAAGGCTTTACTAAAGATTATGGAATTGACTATCAGATGACATTCACATCAATTTCCAAACTGAATACTAACAGATTCCTTTTAGTAGCAGTTAATGAGAAATAGGGACTAGATCAACTTGACATAAAAAATATCTTTCTGAATGAGGATCTAAAAGAAAAAGTGTACATTGAGTTACAATTAGAACTTGAGAACGAGTTCAACAAACAGCTAGTATGCAAACTTAAGCAGTTTTTCTACGGGCTTAAGCAATCACCAAGAGCATGATTTGAAAGGTTTGCTAAAACTATTAAATGTAATGGATATTCTCAAAACCAGCTCATCAAATTTTGTTCACAAAACACACTTAGAGAGATAAGATTGTTGCACTTATAGTATGTATGGATGATATGATCTTATTGGTGATGATAAAAGAGAGATTCTCAAGATCAAAGAAGTGCTTGCCACTGAGTTTGAAGTTAGGGACTTAAGAATCATGAGATATTTTCTAAGTATGGAGGTAGCAAAGTTTAAGAAATACATCGTTACAACACATATAAAATATATACTAAATCTACTAAATTAGATAGAGATGATGGGATGCAAATTTGCTAATAATATTCCAATGGATCCCAATAACAAATCTAATAAAGAAAAAAAAAACATATATGTGGATAAGGGAACATATAAAATATTGGTAGGAAACTATTTACCTATCACATACGAGGTAAGATATTACATACTCTGTGAGCATTGTGAGCCAACACATGAATAACCCAAATGAAGAGCATTTGGAGATGGTGTATACGATTCTGAAGTTTCTCAAGACTCCCAGTTAAGGATTAAATTTTTAAGAAAACCAAAAATAGAGAGGTAGAAGTCTACACTAATACAAGTTGGGTTAGAGAGCTCACTGACAGAAGGTCCCCCATAACTCATTGCTCCTATTTATGGAAACATTCGATTACATGGAAAAGTAAAAAAACAAACTGTTGTTTCTAGAAGTAGCCTTGAATTAGAATATAGAGCACTCACCTTGGAAATTTGTGTAGGGATTTGGAGGTGTCCATGATTCTAAACTTTCTCAAGAAAACTCCTAGTTAAGTATTAAATTTTTAAGAACAAAAAAAAACATAAAGGTAGAAGTCTACACTGATGCAAAGTGGTGTTGAATTAAAATATAGAGCACTCACCATGTGAATCTGTAAAAGGATTTGAATTCAGAAATTGTTAAAAGGAATTAGGTGCATCTCCAATAAAACTATACAAATGTTTTTGTGACGATCAGACAGTTATTAGAGAATTCAGAAATTGTTAAAAGGAATTAGGTGCATCTCCAATAAAACTATACAAATGTTTTTGTGACGATCAGACAGTTATTAGTATTTCCAAAAATCTTGTACATCATGATAGAACCAAGCAAACTGAAATTGATAGACATTTTATCTCTGAAAAGGTTAAGGTGGGAATTATACAACTAAGCTACATCCTTATACATGAACAAGTTGTTGATGTCTGCACCAAAGGTCTTCCTTTAAGCACCTTCTCAAAGTTCAACACCAAGTTTGGTTACTACAACATCCACGACTCAGCTTGAGAGGGGTGTGGAAATCTGAGAAGGATTTCGGCTCTTACTAGGGTGGATCAGTCGGTCTCCATAGAGATCATAGGAGATTTTCTTAGAAACTATTTTTGGAAACCCCCTGATTAGTTGTTATTCCCTTCCTTTTTTATTTTATTATTTTTATTTCTTTCCTNCCAAAGTTCAATATCAAGTTTGGTTACTACAAACATCCACGACCCAACTTGAGAGAGGTGTAGAAATTTGAGAAGGATTTCGGCTCTTACTAGGGTGGATCAGTCGGTCTCCATAAAGATCATAGGAGATTTGCTTAGAGAGTATTTTTGGAAACCCCCTTATTAGTTGGTATTCCCGTCCTTTTTTATTTTATTATTTTTATTTCTTTCCTAATTTAGTTCAAATATATTTGATAAGTTTGTATTATGAGGGATTGGTTTCCTTATATATATATTTACCCTACTAATGAATAATAAAATCAAGGGAATTATTCCTCTACAAAACCTGTTTTCAACACATCATTATAAAATAAATACAGTAGAACATGTTAAACAAAAAAATCAGACTGATGAATTACTTAATAATGAATTCACTGAGCAATAGATTTGCATTTATCTAAGAAACAAGTTTGTTAGAGGATGTTTACATAGCAGAACCATAAAATCACCACTAAATACAGATACATTATATGAAGGGTTGGTATGTATTTTAGATTAACAATAAACTTTAGTACTTTCAAGAGAATAATGAAACGTNCTAGATTTGCATTTATCTAACAAACAAGTTTGTTAGAGGATGCGTAGTTAGCAGAACCATAAAATCACCACTAAATACAGATAAATTATATGAAGGGTTGGTATGTATTTTAGATTAACAATAAACTTTAGTACTTTCAAGAGAATAATGAAACGTATCTTCCAATCTTTTATTGAAAATTTTATAATTATTTATTTTATTGATATTTAAATATATAATAAGACATTAGATAATCATTTAGTGCATATTGAAAAAAAAAAAAATTTACACGCAATAAATTTGCATTTGAATTTGAAGAAATATTATGCCAAACTCCATCTCTAAATTTTAAAGGAGTAACTGTCCAGGAATGGATGAGCTATTGATTTTGATAAAACTAAAGTGATTCATGATAGGACAAACCTACAAATAGACATGATATCCAAAGTTTCCATGATTTGATAACATTTTATAGACAATGCGTTAGGCTCCATAACAAATTGTTAGGAAAAAGGTGAATTTAAATAAACTAAATNATATTTTTTACATGCAATAAATTTGCATTTGAATTTGAAAAAATATTATGCCAAACTCCATCTCTAAATTTTAAAGGAGTAACCGTCCAGGAATGGATGAGCTATTGATTTTGATAAAACTAAAGTGATTAATGATAGGACAAACCTACAAATAGACATGATATCCAAAGTTTCCACGATTTGACAACATTTATAGACAATGCGTTACGCTCCATAACAAATTGTTAGGAAAAAGGTGAATTTAAATAAACTAAATTTGCTGACAATACTTTCTTTAAAATTNACTCACATTGTTAAATATGAGGCTATACACACCCATAATATCTAGTCATTAGATTCCAGTAGAAAGCCATTTGTCTCCGATCTAAATTAAATTGTGTTTTCATTTTTTAATAAAGTTGCGGAACAATTATTGTTTGCGTCCCACAAATTTTTGTTGAATGATTTTAACAATTTCATATTAGACCTCTAATAGAGACTGTAGACTCTAAGCCTTCCAACACAAAAAGAAAAATAAAACAGGTAATAATCCATAATTAGAGTGANCTCCAATCTAAATTAAATTGTGTTTTCATTTTTTAATAAAGTTGCCGAACAATTGTTTGCATCCCACAAATTTTTGTTGAATGATTTTAAAAATTTCATATGAGACCTTTAAAAGAGACTGTAGACTCTAAGCCTTCCAACACAAAAAGAAAAATAAAACAGGTAATAATCCATAATTAGAGTGAACAAAAATTTGGTAAGTTGCTAATATATTATCCTTACCTGTATTGTGGCAATGGCTTCCACCGCACCTGAAGCGCCAAGAAGATGACCAATCATTGATTTTGTAGAGTTGACTCTTAGCTGTAAGAAAAAACAATAATTACTACACTTGCTACGATACATCAACCTTTTCGAAACTGTGCCCATACCTCAGGATTCTGACCGAAACAACGAATAAGAGCTTGGTACTCTTTCACATCTCCAGAAAGTGTTGAAGTTGCATGAGCATTTACATAGTTTACATCCTCTCTGGCTATCCCATATTCTGATAGTGCCTTCTCAATACACAGAATAATCCCAGCCCCTGATTTCCAAAACACCACATGAAAGCACTGATATACTGTTAGAGGATCAGTGAATATGGTACAATTAAAACGAACCGCAAAAAAATTCACTTTTAACAAGCTAACAGTTATAGGGCTTGTTTGGGATCAAATTTATTTTTTATTTTTAGTTTTGATTTTTCTTTTGTTATTAAAAATCCANATCACTTTTAACAAGCTAACAGTTTAGGGCTTGTTTGGGATCAAATTTATTTTTTATTTTTAGTTTTGATTTTTCTTTTGTTATAAAAAATATATTTATTTAGTGTATATTTTTACATGTTCTTTATTTTTTATTTATAAAAACAAATTAATATGTTTTTGAAAACACTCAAAATAACTTTTAGGTNATTCACTTTTAACAAGCTAACAGTTTAGGGCTTGTTTGGGATCAAATTAAAAAATATATTTATTTAGTGTATATTTTTCATGTTCTTTATTTTTTATTTATAAAAACAAATTAATATGTTTTTGAAAACACTCAAAATAACTTTTAGGTTNTAAAAATCCATTTATTTAGTGTATATTTTTACATGCTCTTTATTTTTTATTTATAAAAACAAATTAATATGTTTTTGAAAACACTCAAAATAACTTTTAGGTTGAGTGTTTTTAAAAACATCTATAGTTTAATCAAATAGCTGTATGTGTTTTGTTTCAAATCAGCACATAAACATAATGAAAACAAAAAATAGAAAATCAAAAACAGAAGTGAGTCTAAAGGACCCCTTGATGTTTTTACCCTCAGGATGCGGTTCAGTCATGTGATATGCATCACAGGTGAAGCTTCCCCCTAANTTGTATGTGTTTTGTTTCAAATCAGAACATAAACATAATGAAAACAACAGGGCCCCTTGATGTTTTTACCCTCAGGATGCGGTTCAGTCATGTGATATGCATCACAGGTGAAGCTTCCCCCTAAAAACTCAGCATAAATAATAGCTCCTCTTTGCTGTGAAAAAAAAAAAAGAAATGATAAAGGCACAAATCTAGCGATTATATACAAGAAAAGGAACATTTATTATCACAATAATTTACAGAATTGGCATTTTTTAGAACCTTGGCATGCTCAAGATCTTCTAAAAGCAGCACACCAGCTCCTTCGCCCATAACAAATCCATCACGGTCCTGAAGCAGACCACAGTCCATGGAACATAAAAGTTAAAAGTCAAATAAATGTCTCTTATGGAAGGTAACTTTCACCAATGTCATATTTAATATGCCAAAAAACTGGAACACTCCTACTTTGTGAGCGTCAGCATATGTATGCAGCATAAACATGAGTGTGTGGACGATTCAGGTAATTCAATAAATTTAAAGAAAAAACATTATCCAATAATAAAATTTATCAGATAAATAAAATGGTTTTGATGGATCATTATGCTTCTGTTATCTAGTCTACCAAGAGAAAATTTTATATGCATTTACCACATCCCAAGGGCGTGAAGCTTTTGCTGGATCATTATTCCTCTGTGAAAGTGCTTTACATGCAACAAAGCCTCCCAATCCTGAAACATGCAAACCCAGTACCATATTGAATCCCTTACTGAAAGAAACCTTTAAATTAAAGGAAAAATTAAAGCCATAAAAGTGATTATATTAGAAATAATTACAAGGCAGGCTTAACAATACAAATGCTAAATCATGCTAACAACAAATTTAATAGTAAAAGTGCTAAATAGTTTCCTAACTATTTATGTGGAGTCATTTTATTCTCAGAGCCCATAAAAGTGCCAAATTAGTCCCAAAATTTTTAAATTGAGGCTGAAGAATGCCTATGGAGGGATATTTTAACTCATATTAAAAGAGTCTGGGAATTAAATTAAAACTTTTATAGACTCTGGGACTAAAACGACCGCTGCAAATGGTCTGGGAACTATTTTGCACTTCTCTTAATTTAAAAGATAGAATGTGCAAAAAATAGATAGATGGTATATTACCAATTGGTATAATTGCTGCGTCTGAACCACCACAAAGCATCATGTCCTATATAAATGCATGTCCTTAAAAAAGAATTGAAGAAGAAGACAGCATAGTGTATTGAAATACTTCTATCATGAGAATAAGAACAATACATGAGCAACTTACAGCTTCCCCTCTTATAATATGATTTGCTGCATTCAGAATACAGAAGTTGCTAGTAGCACAAGCAGTTGAGATTGAGTAATTTGGACCCATCCAACCCTAAATTTCCCAGTATGGAAATGATTTATTAAGATTTATTAGGCAAATATAACAATAAACTGTAACAAAAGAAAATTTTAAATGTTGTTTTCGCGAGCCAACCAGATCCATTGCAAGCATGGCAGAACCCATATTTGTTGTTGCAAATGGTACACAAAATGGGTTCATCTTCTTGTACGAAACCCTCAACGCCTCAATAGCATCATTGAAAACCTGTTTGTTAGCAAAACATTGATCCTTCAAACCCAAAAAGGAAGGTGAAACAGATAATGATTTCAGAATACAAACTATGAATCGTAATTTATTTCACAACACGAATTCTTTCCCTTAGGGTTTTAAAATAAACTGAAAATTCTACCTTCATTCCGCCCATTGCTGAACCTATGAGAACTCCACATCTTGACTTGTCCAACTGGCTCAGCACCTCTTCTGTAACACCACCATTGGCCAGCGCCTTTTTGCCAGCTGTGAGCAAGTAGAGCATGAATTTGTCCATCCGCTTGGATAATTTTGGAGCAACCCATCCATCTGTTGAGAAAGACTTTATTTCTCCAGCAATTCTCTGTAAAAAAAATACAAAAGACTCATCAGAAGGTTTCTGTTCATGCAATATTCATGGCACATATCCATGGTTTGAGAGAGAGGGAGAGATAGAGAGATTTATGAAGCATTTCTGAGGAAGATGGCATTACCGTTGGATAATTAGCACAGTCAAATGTTTCTATCTCACTTATACCGGAAAACCCCTCAAGGAGATTATTGTAGAACACATCAGCATCATGACCTAATGGAGTTACCACACCCATACCAGTAACAGCAACTCTCCTCTGTTTAGCATTTATTATTTTCTTTTCAACAACAGGCTTTGCAGTTTCAACAGCCACAGCCAACGCTTTTCCTGTAGTCAAATAAAAGCATTTAATTCGAGGCCTCGTGCTATCACCATGAGCAAGCTAGAAAATATGTGCAGTGTTCTTCTAATATTATCTTTCTGTGTTGTAAAAGCTAAGGCTTTCCACATCTTCCAAACTTAAGCGCAGAGAATCAAAACTCAGGTGGCTTGGTAGATACATTTCAGTAGCCATTTCATGATATCAAAGCTATTCCTTCCGATTATTTTTTTAATAACTACTTTAACAGGCCATTTCTAAAACCATACTACAGAATGTAAATACTTGATCATGCCATTGTCATGACATGAAGAAGTACCAGAAGCTTTTTTCTTTTTTTTCAGACAACATGATATAATCACCAGAAAACACATGCCCAAAAAGCCATAGCAACAAAGCAAGCACCAAGCCTTTAAAACAAAGGAGAACGTGCATATAAGGCAACAACAAAATCCCCAATTAGGAGAAAACCATTTATTAACCAATTTAAAAAATCCATAAGCTTTGCTCACAGAAAGAAAAGAAAAATAAATCACCTGAGGCAACGGAAGAGCGTGACGACATCTTCTGCCTTCGATTGGCCTCCGTCTTCCAACGCCTACACAGCAAAAACCCATTCCCTCCAAAAAAGGGTGACGCATTTCTCGAACTGTAGAATTCAGAACACGGCTCTAAGGAGCTGATCAACCCCTGAATCCCCGATCCACAAAACGCAGAGATCAAACCCACGGACGAATCTCGTCCTCCCATTCTCATTCCTCCCCTCGCCGCCGCCGCCGTCCTCCTCTTCGCCCTCCTACCAGACGACGACCAATCCTTCTCACACGAAACCGACATGCACGCTGCCACAAGCCACGTGCAGAGAGGAGAAGCCGCCGCCAAGGCCGCCATTGGAGCAAGTAAAACAGAAGCAGAACAAGGATTGATGGATTTCAGCCAAGAGATCCACAGCAACAAGGATTCGTACAATTAGCGATGTAGGGGAGATATATAGATCGGCATGGCGGGTTTTGCGAGGGGAGGTGAAGATTCTAAGAAAGAAATTGAAGGATTCATCGCTTTCAGATCGAAATGGCGAGCTCTCATGAATCTGACTGCCCCCCAGCACCAACCATTGCCTCAACAGACAGAGATGGCATAGCCCAATAAAATAAATAAATGGATGGCAGCCAAGAAAAAAAAATCTTGCAGGCAATTTTTAAATTAAAGTTTTTATTAATTTAAATTAAATAGCACACATACATTTACATTCATAGAACACAATTCTTATGTATTTATATATCTAACTTCTAGATTTTCATATTTACATACCTAACACAGAGTAAGAATTTTTTATGGTGCTATGTGACTGTTTGTTGCAGCTGTTGATTATTTATTTGATCGTGAAATATGTAAATATATAAAAATTATGAGCTAGGTAAGTAAATTTCCCAATTTCTCAATTAAATAATATTAGTGCAGTAAAAACTTTATTGAAAAAAGAATAAAAATATCATTTGAATTTTTGTTGTCATATGAGCTAAGAACTCCAAATAATTAGCATTTTTTAATGAAAGATGACCAACTCTTCAATACTTTATTATTTCATTTTCTACTACTTAATAATTTCTTTCTCTAAATTTTCATAAATAATAAATAATTTTCACATTTCATTTGGTATAAATATAAATCATAATGATTGAATATTATATAATAATTCAGTTTTCATGATAATAGAGAAGAACAATAGTTCAATTCAATATGATCTTTTAATTTTGAACTTTTTTTGTTATTCTAATATTTTAGATTTCATTTGAGAAGACGGCTAAGCTTCGTTCTATTGCAGTGAACATCGACATGTGGAAGAGTTGTTCTTTGGTGAAGCAGTATCTCCCAAATGTCTTGCAAAGCTGTTTTATGAGAACAACAATTTTTTCACCCTTTTAGATCGCAACTGGCCTTCTATGTTCATCAGACGTGGCGTTTAAAGAAGCTTCGATGAACGGCGAAGCTCCTTCAAACGAAGCCTTAGTATAATTATTACATCTCTTGAACTACAAAAAAGAAACAAAATTATCATCAATGCCTAAGATAAATTATGAATCTTATAATAGTGAGAAACAAGAAGAAGGAAGAACCACTCACAAGAAAGCAAGAAAACTAAAAAATGAAAAGGGGAAGAAGAAGGGTTCTCTTCTTCTCTTGAGCTCCTTTTTCTCTTAAAAATCTCCTTCTCCTCCATAGACTTTCTTCCTCTCAGCTTGAAAAAAATAGTGGAATCCTCTCAAAATGAGTCATATCTCTTCTTTTAGTTAGATTTGTCGAGACCACCAAAATCTCCTCTACATGCACTTGGCTCAGCCAGATTCATCTGCTTGACACAGCCTGCAGAAGCATCCCATTGCATAAAAATGACAAGCCCTAAAGGGTTTGGCTCTTAGCCTCCCTTATGTCCGCAGTTTCGCGCAGATGGTGTTTTATGGATTGCACTACCAGAGACTATCTAGGAGTGAAATGGGTTGTCCAACATTGAGGAGGACACCAGAGGTGCACCTTATCGAATGAAAAACACTGTCAGGGGCCAAGTATGGTCTGAACGGTCCAAAATGCAATTAGTGCTCGGACGTCCGTAGGATGGTTTTAATTGATATGAAAACTATAAAATATCATTTATCGTTAAAATATGAACCAATAACTTAAAAATGAACATTCTAGATATTTCAAATTGGGGATTTTGGTGACAACAGACATCCCGGACCCCCGTGCGGGTAAATAGGCCTAAAATCTGACTTTTTTCCAAAATGCGCATGGGAGAGTTTGATAACTTCACTTGGTAAGTGGAGGCTCTGAATAGTTGGGTTATGGCCTATAAATACAAAGATAGACATTAAATATGTCCCATGCCGGAATTAATGTCACCCCGTGTTGAATTCTCCTGGGCTGGGCTAAATTGAGACAGACCTTAATTTTATGCTCAAGGCGCGTACCAAATGTTTTGGATAGAAGTCCTAGGCTACGTGAAGCTGTAAACAACCCTGCAACACTCAAGTGGACATCGACTTGTATGACACCCAAAAGTGATGCCAACATTATACATGTTGTATAACGTTTTCATTTAATAAAATTATAAGCAAATTTTAAAAGTGCTCGCTTAGATGATAAACATTATACATGACAACGTGAACTCTTACCCATTAAGATATTATACGCTTTGGCCTAATAGTCTCACGGTTTTACCTGTTTTGTAACTTAATCATAAGATCAATCATTCTAGAATTGCTTCAACATGGCGCGTTTAACTTTGGAGTTTCTATCGAAATTCCACTGTTACACCAAAACGCTCCTCGTTGTTTAAGAGTTGGCTTCATTCTACTTAAGGGATTTCACAATCTCCCCCACTTAAGTAGTTGATGACAATGTTAGTTCTCGTATCCCAGAATCATCCATCAAGCATACAAGATTTTAGAGGTGGCAATTCAAGAGGTGGCTCTCACCATGTGGAACTTTGTCCCATCTTAAGTTCAAGAAGTGGCTTCCAAGACGTAGCACTTTTTTCTATATGTCACTTAATTCACATTTTCCGGCTGGTGTTATGCTCTAATACCATTTGTGCTAGCTTGTATTCTTACCCATCAATGTATTGTCCACTTTGATCTTCTGTGCTTATTATTTTTCCATATTAGTGTAACTTTCCAAAATGTCACCTATCTTAGGAGTGCTCTTGGATGAGCATGCTTAACTTTATAGTTTCTAATAAAGTTTTACCGTTACACCAAAAAGTGCCTTGATGTATAAGAGTTTGGCAATCTACTTATGGGGTTTCACACAGCAGACGTTAGTACAGCTTCATGTTTGGTCTATGTGACAAATTGCGACCTACACTTCTAAATTCCAACATTTACCACTTATGAATACTATCACAGCTCCCAACTACAACCATTGTCGCCAACCGACGCTTCTAAAGATACCTCCTACGACTACCATAATTTTCAACTACAATCTCTGCAATAATTAATGTTACAACAGTCGTTTACAATATTCATGGTGGACTACTATCTTCATAGAAATCAATTATTCCTTCATGAGTCATAATGACTACCATGACTGAAATATTATTGTAATTCAACTTTATAATTCTATCTTTAATAATTTAGAAATTTTTTTCTCTTTCTAAGGTTTTCCACATAAAAAATTGTGGTGTCTCCTCCCGTTATTTTTCCTTTATTTGTGTGTGCTAGATCTCGTACAACACAGTGACATTAATTTATTAATCTACCGCCACAGATCTTCCGACACACATCACTCATGTACTTATACTGTATAAGATACCCTCTAATGTCTTAATTGTAATGCAAAATAAATATGACGTAAAAAATTTATAAAAAAAATAAGTTCTTTTTTTATTTTAATAAATTTGTGTAAGTAATTAATATGAGAAAAAAAAATACATAACTTATGAAAGACAAAAAAAACCTAAAGAATAATTATAAATGACTAAAAAAATTAATTATATTGTTTTTTTTCTTTCATAATTAATTATTTATAAAGACCTAAAGATATTATTTTTTGTCTTTCATAATTAATTATTTATAAAGACCTAAAGATATTATTTTTCATAATTAATTATTTATAAAAACCTAAAGATATTATTTTTTGTCTTTCATAATTAATTATTTATAAAGACCTAAAGATATTATTTTTCATAATTAATTATTTATAAAAACCTAAAGATATTATTTTTTTGTCTTTCATAATTAATTATTTATAAAGACCTAATGATATTATTTTGTCATAATTAATTATTTATAAAGACCTAAAGATATTATTTTTGTCTTTCATAAATTTGCTATAATTTGTCTTAAATAATATGCTAATTATAAATATAAATAAGTAAAAATGCCTTCAAATAATAGCAAAAATAATCTTGTGATTATTGCATATTAGAAACTCTTATAGCTTGTTTGATCGTTCACTTTTGAGAAGATGCATTCATAGAATAAAAAGGCCAGAATAATTTTGGTGTCCGTTACATGTAATAGCCATGTCTATGATTGTTAATGGTAAGGATGAACAACGTTAGTGTGGCTGACAAGTGATGGCATGCATCAATGGGATAGATCAACATATAATGGTAAGTGATGAAATCAGTGGACAACGATAGTCATAAAATCATGGTAGAGTGATGGTTGTAAAGCAATGTTGGTGGGGTGGCAGTGGACGGGCGACTATAGTCTAATGTTAGAGGTCAAACATGTGTAAATAAGTAATAGTGATTGGATGATCATGTTTAGGTGATGGCAATCAGACGACCAACCATAGTCAAACAAAAATGTTTGATCGATGACAATCTAATGAAAACTGTCAAGCAAGAATAGCCCCAACAATGGTGGTCTAATGGTGGCGGTCAAGTAGAGTAATCCAACCATATTTAACAAAGAAGACAAGTTTCCTTTGATTTGAATTGAACTTTCGGGCATATTTTATATAAAAAAAAATATTTAAATAAAGAATATATTTCTCGAATATTTATTATTATGGGGTAGATAAAAGTAAATTTTCAGACTCCCTTTATTCTAAGTAATTTTAAAAGAGCCATGTGAAAATAAGTGGTGCGACGAGGGCCACTAATGTGTATCATTAATGCTTTTGAGGGTCGATTGATGAGNTATTTAAATAATGAATATATTTCTCGAATATTTATTATTATGGGGTAGATAAATTTTGAGATTCCCTTTATCCTAAGTAATTTTAAAAGAGACATGTGAAAATAAGTGGTGCGACGAGGGCCACTAATGTGTATCATTAATGCTTTTGAGGGTCGATTGATGTGAAATGTTAGCTCATATAATTAATTTTTGTTAAATTAATTTGATTGTATTACATTAAAAATATTAATAATATTATGCACAGACCGCCTAACATATTAATATTTGATACGCCACCAACAAATTTTAATCATCCGACACGAATCTTGAGATATGGCACGGATCTCGAGATTATATTTTGAAGAAGAAAAAACTTTCATATCTTGATAAAAATTCATCCAGGACTCCGATTTCAACAAATTTATAATCAAACTGACATGTTCGATGAGACGGACATAATGATATGAAAACTAGTCCAATCTGAGACAAATCATGCCCAGATCAAGTCATTGAACCACACTTACATTTGAAAGGTCAAACGATTGTCGAATATTGCAAGTTTACACTCGAATTGAGCCCAAGATCACTCAATTCTGAAATCATTAAAACACTCAAATTTACATTAACGTTGTATGATCAAGGGAAGCTTTTCGAAATGTCCAATCAAAATGGTTTATATTTCTGCATTGATTGCACCCAGAACACTATAAATAAACTCCCACCCTTCACGTGAGNTACCTAACTTATTAATATTTGATACGCCACCAACAAATTTTAATCATCCGGCACGAATCTCAAGATATGGCACGGATCCCGATATTATATTTTGAAGAAGAAAAAATTTTCAGATCTTGATAAAAATTCATCTAGGACTCCGATTTCAGCAAACTTATAGTCAAACTGACATGCTCGATGAAATGAACCTAATGATATGAAAACTAGTCCAATTCGAGTCAAATCATGCCTAAATCAAGTCATTGAACCACACTTACATTTGAAAGGTCAAACAATTGTCGAATATTGCAAGTTTACACTCGAATCGAGCCCAAGATCACTCAATTCCGAAATCATTAAAACACTCAAATGTACATTAACGTTGTATGATCGAGGGAAGCTTTCCGGAATGTCCGATCAAAATGGTTTATATTTCTGCATTGATTGCACCCAGAACACTATAAATAAACTCCCACCCTTCACGTGAGGGGAAGCTGAACTATAGAGAGAGAGCCTGAGGCCTTGAGGAGAAGCTGCAGCTCAACATCACTGCTGATCGTCGTCGACCATCACCGACCTCTGTCGTAGGCCACCGCCGACCTCCGACGACCGTCGTCGACTACCGCTGATCGTCGTGGACATCTGCCGACCGTCATCGACCACCACTAACCACAATCGATCACCACCAACCAGACACCGTCAGTCGACATTGTAATCCAAAACATATAGTCACCATTTCCCTTCTGTGGGACAAGAGATTTCTGTAATCATCAATCAATAGTGGATTTCCGCAACTGGGTCAGGCCCCGTGGTTTTTCACTTACGGTTTTCCACGTAAATACTTATGGAGTCATCACCGCTTGTTTTTCTTTCATCTGTGTGTGCTGAACTTTCATACAATGCTAAGACAATAGTCCATTACTCTATCGCCGCGAATTTTCTAGGACGCATCAATATTTATAAATTAATTATTTAGATGATTTTTTTGAACAATCGAACCAATGCATTGATGCGGCTACGATCACATTATTGAGAATTTGATAAAAATGAATACTATGGATTGAGGTTTTATTATAAATTTTGATATTTGAGTGAGAACTTGAAAAATGGATGAAAAAGAGTTGTTGATTTATAAATAGCAAGTTTCGGGCGGTCTATATGTAATTGTCCCTTACAAGCTAAGGTATGAGTTAGTTTCCTTAATATCCAAAAAATTCTATACCACAATTCCTGAATAAATGAAAATATTAAAGAAATTTTATATACATACAATACAATTCTTATGCATTTGTATATCAAACACTTAAAGTTTGATATTTACATTTATAAATCTATGCATAAGAAAATTTTTTTTTTTAATTTTTTAAAGTTAATAATAATGATATATTTTGTTTTATTAAAGATTTGAATGATATGANATTTTTTTTTTTAATTTTTTAAAGTTAATAATAATGATATATTTTGTTTTATTAAAGATTTGAATGATATGAATGTAAATATTAAAATTTAAGTGTTAGATATGTCGATGAATAAAATTTATGTTACATGTGCGTAAATGCCGCGAAATTAAAATATTATATAACAAAGCATTAACAAATATATTTTGGCTGAATAAATGTTAAATGATTAGCTTTTATTTATTGGTTTAGGGTTTAGAATAAGGAAGATTTATCTGCTTACCGCACAACTCCTATGCATTTATATATCAAACAAATAAACTTCAGAACTTACATATATGTCATCTTAGTTATGCATGAAGAAATGTATTTTAGTTTTTTAAAAGCAAAAATAGTGATGTTATTTGTGTGATATGAAAGTGTACAGGAGGAAAATGCCACCTTACCGGGCCAAAGGAAGCGTCGTTGTCGGATTCGCGCCAGCAGATTTGTACTTGTCGGGTTGGCCACCCTGCTCCTGCCGGTCGGACACCTCCAACCGGCCTGCTAACCTAGCCCGACCACCCTTATCCTTTTCTTCTTTTTTCTTTTTCTTTTTATCCCTTTGCCTTTTGTAAAACTGTTTTTCTTCTTTTTCCTTTTTTTGTTTTTGTCTTTTTGTTTTGGATTTTCTCTCTTGATGTGCTCGTCTTCTTGTTGTTGGTGCACTTCACACTCACTGCACCTTTGAGAATATTGAATCCAAATCTGTCTTGTGAGTGCGCAAGAGATAGAGCACGATGAGTGAATGAGAGAAAAAAAGAGATTGGAAGAGAAAAAGAGAGAGATTTGCACTGCCGAAAGGCAAAGAGGTATTTTCCCGAGCTCTTTGGCCTCTTTTATTCCACGCAAAGTAAAAAAATAATAAGTGAGAGAAGAAGATGAGTGTGCTTCCTACATGGGGGTTGTGAAAGAGATCCTATGGAACCCTTTACACATGCCACGGGTCCCTATTTTATAAAAGTAAAGAAGAGCGAGAAATGAGATTACAATATGATTCTGCTTTATAAGAGCGACAGAGGGTACTTTGGCGCTTCCATCGCTCAGATTTGAAGTCCTACGACTTGGTGTCCAAGGTGTCCGTCGAGATCAGAAGGTAAACCAAGGCTGGTCAGCCGGCTAGGGGTGGCCAACCAAGGTGGTCGGCTGACTATCTTCTCTTTAGTCGGTCGAAGGTTCTTTGTGGTCAGCCCATGTTGGTCGGTTGGCTGGTGGTAGCCGACCAAGGCGGTCAACCCTTGGTGGTTGGTCGGCTCTTCATCTGGCCAACCGGTTGTTCTTCATGTGGTCGGTCCTTGGTAACCGACAGGCTGGGTACAGACGACCAAGGTTGCCGACCGATTGGAGAGGAGTGATTGGCCAATGATGGTTGACAGATTAGAGGTGTGTTAGGATGGTTGGCCTAGGTAGGACGACCGGCTAGAGATGGCCGACCCTGGTTGACCTACTCGACTAGTATGTAGCTGCCGGCGTGACTCCGGTGACAACACTTCCTTCGGCCCGGCAAGGTGGTCTTTTCCTCTTATATATATACTGGTTGTTCTTCATGTGGTCGGTCCTTTATAGCCGATAGGCTGGGTACAGACGACCAAGGTTGCCAGCCAATTGGAGAGGAGTGGTTGGACAATGGTGGTCGGCAGGTTGGAGGTGTGTCAGGATGGCCCGCCTAGGTGGGATGACTGACTGGAGATGGTTGAACCTGGTTGGCCTACTCGACTAGTAAGTAGCTGCTGGCATGACTACGGTGACAGCGCTTCCCTCGAACCGACAAGGTGGTCTTTTCCTCTTTTATATATATATATATATATATATATATATATATATATATATATATATATATATATATATATATATATATATATATATATATATATATATATATATATATATATATATATATATATATATATATATATATANATTATCTGACGTGTAAAATTTTATTCAAAATAATTTATTATATTATTTATATTTTGGCACTTAATGCGCGACTTCAGATATGAATTTAGTTTTGGTTGGATGTGTAATATTCTGGTTTGAACAGGACCACGCCAATAAATAATGCGGCCCATTGCACCTTCAAAATATTCATCCGCTTATCAGCCGGCTTTTGAGTGAAGTGGTGCAACCAACAAAAATTAGATGCATTTATTTATATAATTCAATAATTTAAAGATAAAGTTTGGATTTTCATATAAAAGTAAAATCATTTGTTTATTTTTTGTTTTTGAACACTAATTTTTTTTTAATAAGAAATTTGGTAATAACTCATCCAATAATAACTTAAAATATTGATGCATACTAGAAAATTTGAGGCACTAATGAATTATCGTATTAGCGTTGCAAGAGAATTCATCACACAACCAGGCAAAACACACTAGAAGTTTTTACGTGGAAAACCAGTAAAGGGAAAAAACGTTGGGGTCTGGCCCAGATGTAAGAATCTACTATAGATGGATGATTACAGAGACCATCTGTCCCACAGAAGAGAAAGTGTTGTTAGGTTTTCCAAGTTACAACGTCGGCTAGCGGCTTCCGGTCGATAGTGGTTAACACTAATTGGTGGTGATAGATGGTAGTCGGCATTCGACGATGGTCGGTAATGGTTGACGGCGATAGTAGTGTTTGACGACTATCAGTGGTTGTCGACGGCGGTCGGTGGTGGTCGAAGACTGTCGGCGGTGGTTGATGGCAGTCGACGACGATCGACGGTGACAAGGATGGTGTTGGACTTCAACTCATTTTCAAAGTTTTAAGTTCTTCCTCAAGCCTCCAACCCCCTCTTATGAGATGAGTGAGTCTCTATTTATAGTATTCTGAGTGCAATGAATGCAGGAATAAGAAGCACTTTGATCGGATGGTCTGGAGGGCTTTCTTCAATCAGAGGGAGTTTGATGGACATTTGAGTGTCTGAACGATATCGGAATTGAACAATCTTGGGCTCGTTGAATTTCTATTATTGAGACGCTCAATTCGATTATAGGCTTGCTAGATTTGTCATTCGTTTAACCTCTTATATATGTTTGTAACACTTTCAAGAGTGGTTTAATGACTTGATCTGAGCTTGATTTGAGTCGGATTGGACTAATATTATAAAATTGAGTTCTTCTTATCGAGCCGATCACTTTGACAATAATTTTACTGAAATCAGAGTTCTAAATGAATTTTTATCAAGGTTTGAATAATTCATGCTCAAAAAATCGCTTCGAGATCTATGTCATGCCTTAAGATTCATGTCGGATTATGGAGATTTGCTGGAGATCTATCATTTATCAATTTTTTTATATGTTATACACTTTAAAATTTATATAAATAAATTATATATATATATATATACATCCAAACGTATATGTATGTGTGTGTGTGNTTTACATACCCAACACACAGTCAGAATCTTTGATGTTACATTAAAAATAGTACTATTATTACATTTTAAAAATCAAATACACATTTTTATGCATAACTTTGAAGCATCAAAGTGCTATGCGACTGTGTGGTGCAGCTGTTGATTATTTATTTGATCGTTAAATATGTAAATATATAAAAATTATGAGCTAGGTAAGTAAATTTCTCAATTTCTCAATTAAATAATATTAGTGCAGTAAAACCTTGATTGAAAAAAGAATAAAAATATCATTTGAATTTTTGTTGTCATATGAGCTAAGAACTCCAAATAATTAGCATTTTTTAATGAAAGATGCCAACTCTTCAATACTTTTTTATTTCATTTTCTACTACTTAATAATATCTTTCTCTAAATTTTCATAAATAATAAATAATTTTCACATTTCATTTGATATAAATGTAAATCATAATGATTGACTATTATATAATAATTCAGTTTTCATGATAATAAAGAAGAACAAGAGTTCAATTCAATATGATCTATTAATTTTGAACTTTTTTTGTTATTCTAATATTTTAGATTTCATTTGAGAAGACGGCTAAGCTTCGTTCTATTGCAGTGAACTTCGACACGTGGAAGAGTTGTTGTTTGGTGAAGCAGTATCTCCCAAATGTCTGGCAAAGTTGTTTTATGAGAACAACAATTTTTTTCACCCTTTTAGATCGCAACTGGCCTTCTATGTTAAGCAGACGTGGTGTTTAAAGAAGCTTCGATGAACGGCGAAGCTCCTTCAAACGAAGCCTTGGTATAATTATTACATCTCTTGAACTACAAAAAAGAAATAAAATTATCATCAATTCCTAAGATAAATTATGAATCTTATAATAGTGAGAAACAAGAAGAAAGACGAAGCACTCACAAGAAAGCAAGAAAACTAAAAAATGAAAATGGGAAGAAGAAGGGTTCTCTTCTTCTCTTGAGCTCCTTTTTCTCTTGAAAATCTCCTTCTCCTCCCTAGACTGTCTTCCTCTCAGTTTGAAAAAAATTGTGGAACCCTCTCAAAATGAGTCATATCTCTTCTTTTAGTTTGATTTGTCGAGACCACCAAAATCTCCTCTACATGCACTTGGCTCTGCCAGATTCATCTGCTCGACACAGTCTGCAGAAGCATCCCATTGCATAAAAATGACAAGCCCTAAAGGGTTTGGCTCCTTAGCCTCTCTTATGCCTGCAGTTTCGCGCAGATGGTGTTTTATGGATCATTGCACTACCAGAGACTATCTAGGAGTGAAATGGGTTGTCCAACATTGAGGAGGACGCCAGAGGTGCAACTTATCGAATGAAAAACACTGTCAAAGGCCAAGTATGGTCCGAACGGTCCAAAATGCAATTAGTGTTCGGATGTCCGTAGGATGGTTTTAATTGATATGAAAACTATAAAATATCATTTATCGTTAAAATATGAACCAATAACTTAAAAATGAACATTCTAGATATTTCAAATTGGGGATTTTGGTGACAACAGACATCCTGGACCCCCGAACGAGTAAATAGGCCTAAAATCTGACTTTTTCCAAAATGCGCATGGGAGAGTTTGATAACTTCACTTGGTAAGTGGAGGCTCTGAATAGTTGGGTTGTGGCCTATAAATACAAAGATAGACATTAAATATGTCCCATGCCGGAATTAATGTCACCCCCGTGTTGAATTCTCCTGGGTTGGGCTAAATTGAGACAGACCTTAATTTTGTGCTCAAGGCGCGTGCCAAATGTTTTGGATAGAAGTCCTAGGCTACGTGAAGCTGTAAACAACCCTGCAACACTCAAGTGGACATCGACTTGTATGACACCCAAAAGTGATGCCAACATTATACATGTTGTATAACGTTTTCATTTAATAAAATTATAAGCAAATTTTAAAAGTGCTCGCTTAGATGATAAACATTATACATGACAACGTGAACTCTTACCCATTAAGATATTATACGCTTTGGCCTAATAGTCTCATGGTTTTACCCGTTTGTGTAACTTAATCATAAGATCAATCATTCTAGAATTGCTTCAACATGACATGTTTAACTTTGGAGTTTCTATCGAAATTCCACTGTTACACCAAAACACTCCTCGTTGTTTAAGAGTTGGCTTCATTCTACTTAAGGGATTTCACAATCTCCCCCACTTAAGTAGTTGATGACAATGTTAGATCTCGTATCCCAGAATCATCCATCAAGCATACAAGATTTTAGAGGTGGCAATTCAAGAGATGGCTCTCACCATGTGGAACTTTGTCCTATCTTAAGTTCAAGAAGTGGCTTCCATGATGTAGCACTTTTTTCTATATGTCACTTAATTCACATCTTCCGGCTGGTGTTATGCTCTAATACCATTTGTGCTAGCCTGTATTCTTACCCATCAATGTATTGTCCACTTTGATCTTCTGTGCTTATTGTTTTTCCATATTAGTGTAACTTTCCAAAAGGTCACCTATCTTAGGAGTGCTCTTGGATGAGCACGCTTAACTTTATAGTTTCTAATAAAGTTTTACCGTTACACCAAAAAGTGCATTGATGTATAAGAGTTCGGCAATCTACTTATGGGGTTTCACACAGCAGACATTAATACAGCTCCATGTTTGGTCTATGTGACAAATTGCAACCTACACTTCTAAATTCCAACATTTACCACTTATTAATACTATCATAGCTCCCAACTACAACCATTGTCACCAACCGACGCTTCTAAAGATACCTCCTACGACCAACATAACCAACTACTACCATAACTTTCAACTACAATCTCTGCAATAATTAATGTTACAACAGTCGTTTACAATATTCATGGTGGACTACTATCTTCATAGAAATCAATTATGTCCTTCATGGCTCATAACGACTACCATGACTAAAATATTATTGTAAATCAACTTTATAATTCTATCTTCCATAATTTAGAAATTTTTTTCTCTTTCTAAGGTTTTCCACATAAAAATTTGTGGTGTCTCCTCCCGTTGTTTTTCCTTTATTTGTGAGTGCTAGATCTCGTACAACACAGTGACATTAATTTATTAATCTACCGCCACAGATCTTCCGACGCACATCACTCATGTACTTACACTGTATAAGATACCCTCTAATGTCTTAATTGTAATGAAAAATAAATATGACGTAAAATATTTATAAAAAAAATAAGTTCTTTTTTTTTATTTAAATAAATTTGTGTAAGTAATTAATATGAGAAAAAAAAATACATAACTTATGAAAGACAAAAAAAACCTAAAGAATAATTATAAATGACTAAAAAAATTAATTATATTGTTTTTTTTTCTTTCATAATTAATTATTTATAAAGACCTAAAGATATTATTTTTTGTCTTTCATAATTAATTATTTATAAAGACCTAAAGATATTATTTTTCATAATTAATTATTTATAAAAACCTAAAGATATTATTTTTTGTCTTTCATAATTAATTATTTATAAAGACCTAAAGATATTATTTTGTCATAATTAATTATTTATAAAGACCTAAAGATATTATTTTTGTCATTCATAAATTTGCTATAATTTGTCTTAAATAATATGCTAATTATAAATATAAATAAGTAAAAATGCCTTCAANTAATTTATTTCACAACACGAATTCTTTCCCTTTTTAAAATAAACTGAAAATTCTACCTTCATTCCGCCCATTGCTGAACCTATGAGAACTCCACATCTTGACTNTGAAGCGTCGTTGTCTGATTCGCGCCAGCAAATTTGTACTTGTCGGGTTGGCCACCCTGCTCCTGCCGGTCGGACACCTCCGACCGGCCTGCTAACCTAGCCCGACCACCCTTATCCTTTTCTTCTTTTTTCTTTTTCCTCTTATCCTTTTCTTATTTTATCTTTTTCTTCTTATCCCTTTGACTTTTGTAAAACTGTTTTTCTCTTTTTCTTCTTATTCCTTTTAGTGTTTTTGTTTTTTTGTTTTGGATTTTCTCTCTCTTAATGTGCTCGTCTTTTTGTTGTTGGCGCACTTCACACTCACTGCACTGAGACAGAGCACGATGAGTGAATGAGAGAAAAAAGAGATTGGAAGAGAAAAAGAGAGAGATTTGCACTGTCGAATGGCAAAGAGGTATTTTCCCGAGCTCTTTGGTCTCTTTTACTCCACGCAAAGTAAAAAAATTATAAGTGAGAGAAGAAGATGAGTGTGCTTCCTACATGGGGGTTGTGAAAGAGATTCTATGGAACCCTTTACACATGCCAAGGGTCCCTATTTTATAAAATTAAAGAAGAGGGAGAAATGAGATTATAAATATGATTCTACTTTATAAGAGCGACAAAGGGTACTTTGGTACTTCCATCGCTCAGATTTGAAGTCCTACGGCTTGGTGTCCACGGTGTCCGTCAACATCAGAAGGTCAACCAAGGCTAGTTGGTCGGCTAGGGGTGGCCAACCAATGTGGTTGGCTGACTATCTTCTCTTTAGTCGGTCGAAAAACTGTAAAAATAAAAAATGCAAATTAATGGTATTCTCAAAAGATAATGGTAGCCTTGCCCAAAACTGAGGGCAACTGATACTTCACCAACAAAATTTGTCATTTTGCATAAACCTTGAGGCAATCGGTATGGATCTCTTAGCATTTTTTTAGTAACAAACGTCTAAACTCCAATTAAAAATCATTCAGAACTCCGATTTATAAATTTATAGTCAAACTGATCTGTTCGACAAGACGAACAATATGACACCAATTGGACCAATCCTAGTCAAATCAAGCCTTGAATAATCCCTTAAGCCTTTTTTCGAAGCTTCTAATGCCTAATTGAAAGTTCAAATGGTTTTCAAATCTGACAGACTTGTGATCAAATCAAGTGTCTCGACAAGACAAATTCTACAAGTCCAAGATCACTCAATTCTAACATTGTCAAGACACTCAAATATCAAGAAAACACCATCTGATCGAGGGAGTCTCTCCGAGTCATCTGATAGAGTGGTATGGATTCTTTCTTTATTTGCAGGGATGTCTCTCCCATAATCTATAAATAGAGCTCTGCCCTCTTCATAAAAGAGGATCTAGAAATTGCGCCAGAGGAATCCCGAAGCTTGAATGAGAAGGAACTGCGGTCCAATGTTCTGCACCAAAGGTTCAACAAACTCTACCCTTTCCTGCAGCTACTGACCACCGTCAACCACTGCTCACCAGCCATCATCGACCATCATTTGTTGCTCCTTGCTTGTTGTAAAAAAACCACTTGAGAATCACGTGTATTGCGAAATCCCGACATACATTACGGACTAATGAAGCACCCAACAGAGTAGCATGTCGTCCTAAGCATTATGCAGTGACACGCCTCGAAGCCGATGTACTAAATTATCAGTAACTGCTCCCAACTGTAATAACTCATGGTCATTGTGCAACAAATATTGTATATGGAGAAATTGTGTAGTCCTGTCATGTTTGTTGGACAAGAACTTGTACGTGTACTCATGAATTCATAGTGGATTGTTCTGACTATGCTAGACTTTGTGATTTTTTTCCTTTTCGAGTTTTCTATATAAAAACTTCTGGTATTTCTACTCATCACTTTTATTACATCAATGTATTTTAAATTCTCATACAATATTAAAATTATAATTCATTATTCTACTGTCATCATCCTTCTGACATACATCAATTATTATTAGCATCTAATAATAATTGAGAGAGATGACTCGGTTGAAAACCTTAGCATCAACTTTCAAAGTTTACACAAGCTAAACTACTTCATATAGAAATTTTATAAATTGATTTATATTATAAAATCTAAATGGCTTGAAATAATAATTTTATAAATGGCATTGAAATTTTATGTCGACACAATTTAAACATAAGTCAACTATATCAACATCTAAATATGATATTATTGTTAAAATCATAATCAAGAATGACCAAAAAAAGATCATAATGTATTAACATCCAACGCCAAAAGTTTGATATTGACATTGTTACACTTGAATTGGCATGTAAATAAATAGAAATTGGGTGGTGTGAGTAATACCCCCATTTTTATTAAATTCAAANTGTGTATTTAAAGGAATTGCCAAAGATTTTATATGAGTCACGGTCATCCCTCATGCTCCTAAAAATTCGAGTACCACACCCTACACTCGGGGGGAGTCGAACCCCAGGCTAAATGGGACTTACAACTGACAAGCAAATACACGAACAACTAATCTGAGTACACGGCGCATGTATATTGTGTGTGTGTGTGTGTGCGCGCGCGCGAGTGTGTGTGTTATTGGTGATATAAACCAATGTATAAAAAAAAGTGTATTTCACTTTTAAGAAAATATTGGTCGTGATATTTTTATGAGATGTTAAAATTTTAAGTGTTATGCATATAAATATAATATTTAGATATTAGATATGTAAATGCATAAGAATTGTGTGGTATGTATGTAAATGCCCCTAAAGTATATAAGAGTATTAAATTTAATTATTTATTATTATTAATCGTCATCATTAAAATTTGTCATTTTGCATGAATTTCAAGGCGATCGAACAGTCTCAGACCATTTTTTAGTAACAAAAATCCAAAATCCAACTAAAAATCACCTAAAACTCTAATATCAACAAACTTATAGTAAAAATCGATCAGAATGACACCAAAGTTGGTTCAATTCAAGTCAAATCAAGTCTAGATCAAGCTATTAAGTCATTTTTAGAAACTTTTGGTGCCAAATTGGAAGGTAAAAGATATTCCAAATCTAACAAACTTGTGGTCAAATTGAGCGTCTCAACAAGATAAATTCAAGGAGCCCAAGTCACTCAATTTCAACATCATTAAGACACTCAAATGTTTGCAAAATATCATCTGATCGAGGGAATCTCACTAAGTCGTTTAATTGAGTAATCTAGATTCTTTTCTTATTTGCAGAGAAGTTTCTCTCAGACTCTATAAATAGATTCATACATTTTCATGAAAGAGGACTTAGAAGTTGAACCAGAGGAAGCCTAAAGCTTAGAGGAGAAGGAATTGAAGTTCATTATTCTACACCAAAGGTCCAACAAACTCCACCTGCTACTACAACCACTGAACACTGTAGATCACAGCTCATTGGCCATCATCGACCAACGTCTGCCGCCGTTGATCATTGCAAAAAAAAATTATTTGTAGAATCATAACGTACACCACGAAATCCCTACGTACATTGTGGAGTAACAAAGCACTCAACAGAACAACACATCATCTTGAATACTATGCAGGGACACACCTCAAAACAGTGTGTTGAAGCTCCAATAATTGCTCCTAATTGCAATAAGTCTTGGTCATTGTGCAACAAACATTGTACCTCAAGGAACTATGTAGTCTTTTTCCTACTGTGAGATAAGAACATGTCACAAATTCATTGTGAATTATTCTGACTGGGTTTGTCCTCATGGCTTTTTAACCTTTTTCAGACTTATGATAGAGAAACTTATGGTGTCTCCAACTATCACTTTTATTATTTAAGTGTGTGATAGATTCTCGTACAATGTTGAGATGATCATTTATTATTCTACCACCGCAAATCTTCCAGCACACATCAATTTGGTACCGTTTGTGGGACAAGTCGATCCCACCACTGAAGAACTTGCAAAACTTGATGAATGACCACTCCACGCAATATTCACAACAATAGAGCATTCAAATTTAACACCCACCCTAGCGGATTTCAACCTCTTGAATATTGATTTCTTTAAAGGGGTAACCGAACCTAAGAGTATGTTGACCAATATCAAATCATGATGCACATTCAGGGTGCCTCAAATGCGCTTCTCTATCAGTTTTGCTCTGTCACTCTCAAGGTCAAGCTCTTTCCCGATTCTACTCTATCCCCTCAAGGAGGGTACTATCAACGTATTCAAAGAACTTGTTAGGCCATTTGTGGACCATATCATAGCAAAGGATATGATCATCAAAGATATATCTCATGTCTCAACAATTCACCGAATGAGGGAAAGTTTCTCAAGGACCACTTCAATAGATTCTCCACTGAAGCTTATTAGTTTTTAGAAATGGATTCAAAATTGTTGAGAGGATTCTTCCTCGGAGGGCTTCACCCAAGACCTCTCTACTCATTATTGATGTGGGAGACAATTTTTTTCTTACGTTGACCTTATTCATTATGATAAAGCACAAATCATTGCAGACTAGACCATCATCGCATATAAGAAGAAATTTGAACAACTTGGGGGAAACCATAAGAATAACCCATAGGATGTTGTTCAAACCTCGCAACAAATGAAGTTCAAACCATAGTAGAATTATGATTTTCCTCCTTGACTCACAGACCAACAATATGAGCCCCAATAAAAAAAAGAGTATACAACACTCAACAAAACATGTGTCAATATCCTAATGTCCATCATGGATGAAGATGTTGTTAAATGACCAAATACATAAAATCCCTCAGAAAGTTATAAGCCTCGGAAGGCATATACACGTCAAAAAAACCTCAAGGGGAAATAAGTCTCAAAAGGTTTTACTCACGCAAGAAGTTTAAGAATCTTAAAAGGTATTAATCTCAAAAAAACTCAATGTTACTAAGTTCCTACTGGAGACAATACTTAGGTTGTGGCATATTTGATTCAAGAATTTTGATATTTTTTATATCCTATAGGAGGCAAGTTGTATGGAATCAATATTTTTACATCAAGCGAAAGAAAGACATGTAGACAAATAAACTATCACCATGCATAAAGGCCATATAAAGCGATGGAAAAGCTACATAAACCAACATGATGACAGACAATCACAAAGGTTCCAAGGAAAATCCACTAACAAAGACATATAGACATAAAGTGCTAATCTATGACAACATCTTTATGAACATCATCAAAGGATTTGTGCTCTGATCGAGGTAAGCATGTGTCTTCCTCAGATCCTCTTGAGTATCCATCAGCTCTCGATCTTACTGAGAGAGGAAAACTATCATGTAGGATAAGTGATCCCGATTTTTTATATGTAAGGATTTATGAAGTTGACACCACTACAACGCCAAAAACTTGATCCTTATATGAAAAGTAAGTTGTGTAAAATATATATAATTATATGCAATTAATAATGTGATTCTACACAAGTATACGTATCGTTATCAACCAATAAAGGGTTTTCTATTTAGGCCCCTAATATCGATCCCACAGGAAATGTGTATATTGGCACTCATAGTTTTACTAGAAAATTTACAAAAAATCAAACGAAATCACTGTCACTAATTTCGATGTTGAGATATTATCAAAACTAAAGTACTTAACTATTAGCAAAACAGAAATGCAAAGTTTAAAAAGTAAATACTAATCTATTAACTATGTTTATGTAATGAAGATTTCTTTTGTGAAAAAGCATCATTCCCACTACAATGAGGTTATGGTGAAATGAGATGAGATAAATGTTTATAATATGTATTCTGTCAAATAGGAGCAATTAAAATTCTCTACCCTAATACAGTGCATAGAAAATCATTGGTTAATCCTAGGTTTAGTCCCTAAATCTGTGGCTAGGCTAGGAGGATACCGGCTCCCACTCCAGTGCTCCCACTTCCCTTCACCTGAAGGCTAACTCTCGATTTAGTTTTGAACACTAAGACCCAATTGGGGATTTTAGTCAGTCACCCTAAAGATTCTCCAATTCTACACCCAACAAAGAATATTTCCCTATTTGTTTGCCCTTAATTCCATGAACAAATTTCTCCTCCATGAAATCAAATGTGATCATCACTCTGTTGTAGAACTCATACTTTATTTCCCGGATCATATGTTTCACAACATATTTTAACAATTCAATTGGTCAGATCAAAATGTAAATTAGGTTCGAAGTTGAAAAATTATCATAATTTATTTTTAATTTTAATATTGGCACATCATATTATCTCTTCATTTCACCATGTCTCAGAATAGGGAGAAAGATAGAGTGAACTACTCAGACTTCATGAGAAAGACATAACAAAACATAAATTTCATATATAAAAGAAAGTTCATACAACACTAATAAACAAACAACTTATCTGAAACACTTTCTCAAAGCAAATCCCTTGTAGCATTTCCTTAGAAATGCAGGAAGAAGATATTTCTCACTTTTCTCCTTCTCCAACACTCTTACAGAAAGTCTCACACTAAATCTCACCACACAAACTCTAAACTATAAAAGAAAAATCACTAATGGAATCCAATATGGTGGTGGAATGAAGATGGATTGTGAAGAATGGCAAAAATGGAGCGTGGTGGAATGTCTTGGAGCGAAAAGGAGTCCCTTTCCTGATGAATTTTGGCCTCATATAAAGCCCAAGGTCGGTTCTCCAAGAGGTGCCTCCAAAACCTCTTCAAAAATCGTCCAAATACATTGAACCTTCTAGAAACGGGGGCTAAACCGCCTTTGGCGCCGTCGGCGCTAAGTAAAAAATTTTAGTTGTTCTGTTGTTCTGCGCCGTCGGCGCTGTCCTTGGCGCGGTCCATGTTGAGTACTTCTTCAAAAACATCATTTTGACTCCAAATTCCATTCTTTTTGCTTCATTTTTGCTTTAAGTCATAAAAATTAATAACCTGCAAGAAAACATTAAAATATCTTCCATTAATGTGCAATATTACCAAAAATAAGTATAAAATATGGGTCTAAAAATGCATATATTTTCGGTGTATCAATAAGCTACCCCAAAACTTTGTTATCTGATTCACCAACGATAATTTGTTTATTTCATGGGAGTTATTCACTTATTTTACTCGCTAAGGATGTTCTTGATCTCTACAAGCTCGATCTTTCATGCCCTAAAAAAAGTGAGCTCATATTGAAATGTTATCGGCATCACCTCCTCAAAATTATTATATTTTTGCTAATTTTTAGGACGAATTGATTCTCTAGATATCAACATCAGTGCAACACAAAAATTTCCTCCAAAAAACATGACAACAATGCAAGAAATATCTTTTAGAAAGCGCAATACAACAACAAAAATTAAGCTCCAGAAAGTGCAACAGTAGCACAAGAAATCTCCTTTAGAAAGCACTATAGGGGTCAGGAGGCAGGGATATCTCCTGTAAAATGCATAGCTACTCTAACTTTTTCTGCACCAAAAATCCTCTCTGGAATGCGCGACGTGGAAACTTGAACTTTTTCTTTACATAAAATCCCCTTAAGAATGCACCACGACAAAACTGCAACTTTTCTACACAGAATTCCCCCATAATACATGGCTAGGAAACTTCAAATTTTTGCAGAGAAGAATCCCCTCAAAAATGTTCGACTAGAAGACTCCAATTTTTCTCCATGAAGAATCTCCCAGCCACCAAAATGCACAACGAGGAGACTTTAATTTTTCTTCACAAATAATCGCTTTTAGAATGAGCGAAAGGAAAACTCTGTTTTTCTCCACAAAGAATCTCCTCGGGAATGCACTGTGGGGAAACTCCAAGATCTCTCCACAAAGAATCCCATCAAAAAGGCACAATTGGGAAACTTCATTTTTCCCCCACGAAGAATCCCCTCCATAATTCATTGCTGGGAGGTCAGAGGATCCCCTTCAAAATGCACGGGTAGGAGACTCCAATTATTTCTCCTCGTTCTGTCCTATTTATATGCTTAAAATGACTAAAAATCATCCAAAAATGGCTAAAATCTAAGGTTTCTCGCAACACTCATCAAACGGCTCTCAGAAAGTGATGTTTGTGAAACCCCTTCACCTGCGCCCGAATCACACAATCCATGCAACGTAGGTAAGTCGTACATAGCACAGGGGCACCGCACGACCCTGACCACGAGTTTAATCCGCTCCGTCGACCTGACCTCCAACCCACCATCCTTCTCCTTATATATATATATATATATATATATATATATATATA
>JXCR01135432.1:2881-15178 GCA_002079205.1 Phalaenopsis hybrid cultivar
TTTACAACTTAAATCATATCCAAATCCTTCACAACAACTTACAACGCTCTTTTCATTCCCTTAGTTCATCCCCTTCAAAATACTCTAAACAATCTCCTCATTAAGCTCTCTAGCCGTCTGAATAACTCATCTTCTACACAAACTGTTGTAAACTGCCTAAGCTAGTTGCTGGCGCCTAGGCGCTCAAAAGTCTGGTGCCTAGACGCTAGTACGGTGGCGCGTAGGTGCCAGTCTTTTGTGAGCTCTTTTGCTGCAAGTGTCCACCACTTGGCTCCACGCTTTATCCACTTTGCTTCACTTCTAATACATGTTAATACCTGTAAGAAAAATATAAAATTACATTTATATAAAGTGCAATTTCATCAATAAAAAAGCGTAAAAACATAAAGAAATTTATGCATTATTTTCTACATATCAATATACATATCTTTAATGAATTTAATATAAATCATGTTAACACATTTTTTCTCAAGAACTCTCCAAAGGATATATCTTGGAACCTTATCTTATGTTTTTTTCTAAATTAATAAAAATCATATGTAGATACTTCTTAGTATCTCTAAACTTCTCTATCAAACCTCTCAATAAATGTAAAGCTTCAGTAATAGACCAACACCACATAAATCAAAATTGTTTATGAGAAATTTTTGTAATACGTCTTAACCTATGTTCAATTACCCTCTCCCATACTTTTAAAGTATGACACATNCCACTTTGCTCCACTTCTAATACATGTTAATACCTGTAAGAAAAATATAAAATTACATTTATATAAAGTGCAATTTCATCAATAAAAAAGCGTAAAAACATAAAGAAATTTATGCATTATTTTCTACATATCAATNTCACTTCTAATACATGTTAATACCTGTAAGAAAAATATAAAATTACATTTATTTAAAGTGCAATTTCATCAATAAAAAAGCGTAAAAACATAAAGAAATTTATGCATTATTTTCTACATATCAATATACATATCTTTAATGAATTTAATATAAATCATGTTAACACATTTTTTCTCAAGAACTCTCCAAAGGATATATCTTGGAACCTTATCTTATGTTTTTTTCTAAATTAATAAAAATCATATGTAGATACTTCTTAGTATCTCTAAACTTCTCTATCAAACCTCTCAATAAATGTAAAGCTTCAGTAATAGACCAACACCACATAAATCAAAATTGTTTATGAGAAANGTATGTTTTTTCTAAATTAATAAAAATCATATGTAGATACTTCTTAGTATCTCTAAACTTCTCCGTCAAACCTCTCAATAAATGTAAAGCTTCAGTAATAGACCAACACCACATAAATCAAAATTGTTTATGAGAAATGTTTGTAATACGTCTTAACCTATGTTCAATTACCCTCTCCCATACTTTTAAAATATGACACATCAACTTAATTCCTTTATAATTTGCACACTCTTGTGCATCTTTTTTATTCTTTAAAATACGGACCAAAATACTTTTCCTGCACTCCTAAAGCATCTTTTTAGTTTTTAAAATATTATTAAATAATTTAGTAAGCCAAGAAACTCCCAAATCTTTTATATATTTCCACACTTCAATTTAGATATCAACAGGCTCGACAGACTTTCCATATTTAATTTTTTTAAAGCCTCATCAACTTCATTCTTTACTAATGTAATGTTAAAAATGAAATATTTTATTATTATTTACGATATTAACATCACTAAGGTTGATCGTATTTTTAGAAATTTCATTAAAAAGTTCATCAAAATATCTCACCCACTTATGTTTAATATTTTTTTTCTAAGAAAATCATTTATGATTTTTATCCTTAAGACACTTTCCTTGAGTTAAATCTTTACTTTACTTTTTTTTTGTTTCGTTAATCTATACATACATTGTTCACACTCTTTAGTATCTCATTTATTATAAAGATCACTAAAAGTAAAATTTTTAACCTTGCAGATTATTTTCTTAGACTCCCTACAAGTCGTTTGATATTTTTTCTCAGTTATCAAAATTTTACATTTAAACAATTTTTATAACTCAACTTTTTTTTATTTTATCTTTTCTAACACATTATTATTTTTATTTATTATACAAAAAATGATCTTAATTTATTAGAATTAAATGAAAATATGATACTAAATAGAACGCAATGGAGAAAAAGGACTCATGTAGCCTACCCCATGTAATGGGATTAAGGTTGTGTTGTTGTTCTTGTTGTAACACATTATTATTCCACCACCAACTTTTTTTATTTATAAGAAATTTTCTTTTGATTTTCCAAGTACATCTTTTGCCACTTATTTAATAGTATTTGGTTACTTTATCCCACAGAGAATTTGTTTTTTCGTGAACATCCCAAATTTTAAAATCTTAAATTTTACTCATAAAAATAATTTTATTTCTCTTTTAGGCGTCNCTCAGTTATCAAAATTTTACATTTAAACAATTTTTATAACTCAACTTTTTTTTATTTTATCTTTTCTAACACATTATTATTTTTGTTTATTATACAAAAAATGATCTTAATTTATTAGAATTAAATGAAAATATGACACTAAATAGAACGCAATGGAGAAAAAGGACTCATGTAGCCTACCCCATGTAATGGGATTAAGGTTGTGTTGTTGTTCTTGTTGTAACACATTATTATTCCACCACCAACTTTTTTTATTTATAAGAAATTTTCTTTTGATTCTTCAAGTACATCTTTTGCCACTTATTTAATAGTATTTGGTTACTTTATCCCATAGAGAATTTGTTTCTTCGTGAACATCCCAAATTTTAAAATCTTAAATTTTACTCATAAAAATAATTTTATTTCTCTTTTAGGCGTCTCCATCTAATTCTACGACGACGATTTCTATTATTTTTTATTTTATATCTCATTTTAAAAACTAGAACTAATAATCGATATTGAGTACTTAAATCCTCATTTGGAATGACCTTACTATCTTTATATTCTTGACAATCTCTTCTTATAAGAAAGTAATCAATTTGTGTTTTATTAGATCCATTTTTATAAGTAAAAATATGCTCATTTCTTTTATTGAATAAAGTATTAGCAATAACAAAATTATATGCTAAAATAAAGTCTAATATGACTCTACCTTCTTCATTAATCACTCTAAAATCGTAGTCATCATGAATATTTCTAAAATCTCTACCACTCTACTGACATGTTCATTTAAATCTCCTCTAATCAAAATTCATTCTTTAAGAGGTATTATTTGTATTAAGTCTTCTAAGTCATTCGATAATGTATTTTTAGAACCTATATCTAAACCTACTTGAGAAATATAAGTACTCATAATATTAAAAATCTTAGTATCAACAATAATCTTAAGGGTTGTAATTCGATGTCCAATTCAATTAATTATTATAACATTTTTTTCATTCTCTTATATATAATTACACTTACACCATTTCTAGTATGACCTTTACCTGAATGTCAAAGTTTAAAACCTAAGTTATCAATCCCTTTAGCCTTTTCTCCAACCCATCTTGTTTCTTGAATACATAAGATATTTATCTTTCTATGAATCATAATATCAACTAATTTTATTAATTTACCAGTTAGAGTACATATATTTCAAGATTCTATCATAATATTAGTTTTATGTACTAATTTTTTTATCTGCACCCATCCGAAATGTGAGAACTATTGCTTATTTGACAGTACACCCGAGCACCGGTGTAAGGCCCTTGCACACTCTTCACTTTATTTAGGCCATATAACGCGACGCTTTCAAGGGATGCCCTAACATTTACATAATGATCAAAAGGATTCATGTGATGACAAAAAAATTTAATTAATATAAATGAGATACAACTCAAATACATGTATAAATGAAATATTAATAAAACATAACATATGAAGTTACCAGGATGCATTTCATTGACATTGTGAGGGCCTTTTTTTTGTTTTTCATTTTATTGAAGGCAGGAAGTATGGATTCCTGATGAAAAAAATGTATCAGGACTCTAATCAATGTCTACCACGTGTACATTCCGGCCACACCGTGTATTAAATTATTTATTTATTTTTACTAAAGGGGCACGGAAAGTACACATAACAGACAGTGATTGAAGTCTTGACGCAAAAATATATCAGGACTCCTCATATAATATTTTCTCATCCTAAAAACGTGCCGTACAATAAAGTCATCACTTCTAGCTAATACATATACATTTTTCTTAATTATTGCTTGTTTTCTTACTTCCTAGCGAATGCTTAAGATATATACTAATTATTTTTTATTCTGTACTCTTTGTTTTTTTCTGGCATCATGACGAAGTTGCCATAATTTAGGTTTTAGGTTATGAGCACCTCACTCATTCCAGTGTTGCGTTAATTAAATACTAAATTGTTCTTTCTTTCTCTTGTCTATTCCAGGTATTCTACCGTGCCACATAAGGTTCGGAGAGCAGATCAATATCCTTCCTCTATATTCTGTACATTTGTTCATAAGTTTTCCTTTGATTGAATTTCCAAATAGTCCCAACTGATATTTGGTTATGTAATATATCTTTTGCATTGAAAATTAACGAAGGGAAGAGTTGCATGACATTATTCTGCAGCTATAATGTACTTCAATCACACTGAATGGCTTCTCAGATCAGAACTTTACTTTTTCGCTTGAAACATTATGGCATTTCAATGAGGACAATATTGACAGGAAAAAAGAAAAGAAAAAAAGAGTTTATGTATAGTGCAATAGAACTTCAACGGGGAAATGATGCATCAGGAATCCAACGGTAGAGCGCCACATCTCAAGTGGGTTTCATAAATTTTAACACTGGCCAACAGCAATGCCTTGTGGTGGGCACACTTACGCGTGACGCCCCACCATTGGACTCCGGACGCAAATTGTGTCTAGAGTTCGGATGTAACATTTGCTCCCTTAAATTTGAATTAAAAATTATTTTAGAGTGTTGATAGAGGCAGCTTTTTGCCATTTCCATAGTAATTTCAGAAGATTTTTATTTTATTTTTTCATTGATAGCTAGTATTCTGGTTTACTTTAACATTCATGATAGAACAGAGAAATGTGATATATTTAATTAAAATAGTGCATTTATAAATGGTTGCATTTGTTGGAATTTTCGGATAGAAGGTTCATGGTGCTCTGGTCTGACTCATCATATTCAAGCCCATTATTTACATTTTCATTCCCACGCAAGTTATATGCATAAAAAAAGTGAAATACTTGATTACTAAAGCCTGAATGTTTACCCATTGAAGTCTTGAGAAGATTTGTAGTTTGTTCAAATATGCCAAATTTTTTGAGGTGTTGGATCATAGAGATTAATAGGGGATTAGAGAAACTATGTATTGGTATTGCAAGAAGAAAGAGAGAGGAGAAAGTAACACACGCACGACACATGAAAAAAGAGATGGCGGCCCTTTGCTAGGAACACATGGTAGAGTTAGGGCCCTCCGAGCAAACATGGAGACTCTCTGGATGGTTATGATGGATGTTTGGGTGACCTGTTTTATCCTTTAGGTTCGGGTGGAGGGGGAGAGCGTTGAGAGATTTAAGTTTTGGGGGCGAGCTTTATACCAAAGTTTAGTTAGCTGAGGTCTTTTATGGGTCGAGGCGGCTGAATAACTCTGTGTAAAATTTTTTATTTCTTGAACAAATAAAAAAAATTATTTTCAAAACTTTAAAATCTTTATTGCCATTTTATTATCTCGAATAATGTGTTGACTTAATGTGAACTTTCGGAGATCGAATATGACTTCTACATTTAGGCTTCCCTGAGTGCCCTATATATAAGGGTTGCGCTTTATAAATTCTCCTTTCCCTTCCCTTCAATCGTTTTCTATCTCTCTTCTCGGGTCGGTTCGCTTTCGTTGGTTCGCATGGCTTCCAAATGCTCCCCTCAGCTATTCAGTTTGGTGTTGACGAACAAGATGTATTGACTTTCATTGTTCATGAGTTGTTTGAAGATACACATGAGTATAGTTCAAACATTACGTTCAAGGTTGTAACGCTGGAGATTCGGACAACTAACGATTTTGTTGATGATTTGATATTCTAAAGAAACCAGTCTTGGTGGGGGCTTCGGCAACATTTATGTTCCAAGATTTGATTGATCTTGAACAATTATGGAGTAATTCCTGCACAGATAAACAATTGCGATTGTTATGAAGTGTGTAATATATTGCTGATAGATGGAGATCCCTTGGTTTTGATAGTTATTCTCTGGCATGTTCTCGTTGAAGGTGGAGCCCAATGGTTATGTTTTTTTTTTTTTGGATCAAAGTGTAAATTCCATTTGATGGTCTTGAGAATAAAGTTAAAAATGGGAAATATTGTTTCCTCTATGGGGTTTGTCAAGACTTGAGGGATTGCAACACAGTCGATTAGAGAGCCATTAAAGATAAAGAAAGGTGTCCCAAAGTAGATCTTAAGATTGGCATCAATTGTTTCCTCTATGGGGTTTGTCAAGACTTGAGGGATTGCAACACAGTCGATTAGAGAGCCATTAAAGATAAAGAAAGGTGTCCCAAAGTAGATCTTAAGATTGGCATCAGTTGTTTCCTCTATGGGGTTTGTCAAGACTTGAGGGATTGCAACACAGTCGATTAAAGTGCCGTTAAAGAAAAAGAAAGGTATCCCAAAGTGGATCTTAGGATTGGCATCAGCCGTAGTGGTTAGACAACTATCAACTATCCAATGCACTAATCCCGTAATGGTAAATTGTGTTTTGAACCTTGATTGATGTTGTGTTATGTACCTAGAACTACGGGCCACATCAAATGAGGAGGTGGAAAGGTGATAGATTGAAAAGATCTCTCAGCTTTCCCAAAAGGAGCCCGGGAAAAGAAATTTTGCTACTATCAAGGTCACTTGGAAAGTGGTAGAATATGAAGAAGAAGATGATGAGGATGATCAAGTGATCGAAACTATCCCAGGTTCAGAATTCATTCATTTTATTTCTGAAACAATATTTGTTATTTAAAAATTGTCATCTGGGACTTGATTTTAATTGATAAAAAACCCGTTTTGATGAACTTAGGGCCATCACAGGAGCCTCTTCAAGGGGATAAGAGAGCTCCCAACATTTTTGGGTCAGATGTCGGGGAGTAATTGAAACAGCCATTGACACGGGGAGTTCCTTGGTCGTCTTACTCGGGCTTTATTGCTCTGTTTGAAAGAGGGGAGGTCCTCCAAGGTCACCAACTGAGTTGGCCAAAGAAGAGGAGGTTGGGTTGGAGCCTGGCCCGGAACATGGCTTGACCGTCATCGAAGAAGAAACACACTGAAGTAAGGGAAAATCTCTGGCTAATGGTTCTTATTCTTCTCTTTAATTGCCTTTTGAGAAAAAAAAAACAAAATGGGGTTCGATGCAGGAGGAGCAGCTACGGGTCTTCCTTAGCTCAAACTCCCACTTCACCATAATAAATGTGCATATGATTGGTTCTCAAAGGTTCTTAGGACGGCGAACTATGGTTTGACCATTGTCGACATGCAGTCTGAGAGCTTCAAAAATTACCTGAACAATCTTCGACCAAGGTAACTCTGCTACATAGACCACTACCAATTGTGGGGATTCACAGCTATGCATCATATGTTCTCCCTGTACCTTGAAGTAAGAGAAAGAAAATTAAAGGTAGAGGCAAAGGCCAAGGAAGAGAAGACCGGGTGAGAGTGGCTAAAGATTGGGTGACCTTGTCGGAGGCTCGACTAGAGGATGTTGAGAAGGAGCTAGAGATTGTGTTTGAGTGGGTGGTTGTTGTTTAAGAAAAGAATGTTAAACTAGCAAAGTGGGCAACCACAATGAAGATGCGCGAATATTTTTTTATACTCAGTTCTCGCATTTAAGGGCATGTACTAGGTTGGCCATCAACAAATTTGTTAGGGCTGGAATGGTTTCTTCACTGATTTAGAAAAATTTAAGAAGTTTTCTCCACTCCCTCAACAACGGCTCAAAGAAAGGAGTCTGAGGGCTGGAACATTGCAAATATAGAATCATCCAACATTCTGCCCAAAAACCGTAGACTTTGAAAATTTTTAATTTTTCTTAAGATGTAATTGAAACATTGTATATAACAAGCAGTTTTGTATATAAAGTAAATAATTATAAACAAATGATTATATATATGAAAAAGACTTTCTATCAACCTTTACCTGTGTTTTATTATTTTCTTATTGTCTTTACTTTCTTCACTCAGTTATGGCATGTCACATTACTCGCCTTTTTGTCTTTTTGGTTGACCTTGGTATGATTTCCACCCGACTCAAGTCCTGTATTGTGCCTATCCAATTTGCTTGGTCTTGCCATTGTCTCAAACGGTGTTGATCGTTGAGACTTAGCCACTGTTGATTTGCACAATACCCTTCACAAAGCTTGTCATTACTGGGCAAGAAACCACCGCTCGCACTTTGCTTAGTTCAAATTTTATGAACAAGTTTTCATTGCTTGAGCATTGAGGTTTGGTCATTAGCGCGTGAATGCCAATTAGACATTGTGGAATCAGTTTTGGTCATTTTATATTTTTCTCAACTGATCAGACGATATGTGTTGTTGTTTGTTTATTTAAAAAGAAAAAAGGTGTCTAACCAACTATAGTAATTTTCAAGGGAAAGAAAAAGAAGAAAAGAAAAAGGGAAAGAAAAAGAAGAAGAAGAAGAAGAAGAAGAAGAAGAAGAAGAAGAAGAAGAAGAAACAAAAGAAAAAATAGTTAGAAAGATGAAAAAATCAAGAAGAAGCTTCAGGTTGACACATAAATTCATAGAAAAACATGAAAGATAGCTTTACAAAACTTAAGGGATAAGACTTTTCGTGTTCTTTAATGAAACCTATCTAATGTTATTTTCAAGAAAAAGGTTAGGTAGGATCATTAAAACTACATTAAAATATTCAATAATAGTGGAAATATTTTAACTCCTTCACTCTAAGAATTTTATGTTTAATGAGAGCAAAAAAAGAAGATTCAGGGAAAAAATTAAATTATTAAACATTAAGAATAATCAACCCTTATACACTTATATTTTCCATTAATAAATAACTTGAATGCATTAGAAACCTACAGAGTGCCTAATTATTCTAATGGGGCCTCACTGAGCTATGTAATTACTTGATGGATATAATGAGTAAGTTTGGGGGGATTGATACGAGGCAAATTTGCATACTTTTTTGGCATTAATTACCATGTTAATTATCTTTTGTATCATGACATTATGCTTGAGAAAGATATTTTTGTTGTTTGTGTAGATTACATGTCTTAGACACTTGAAAAGGAAAAATAGAAGCAAATTTGGAGCAAGAAGTATAAAAAATAGAGCCTCACACAAGTGACCCACTAGTTGCTCGCATACGAGAGCACATGCGCGCATGCACACACCCATGAATGGGCAAGTGCATGTCGTTGCCTACGCTAGCACGCAATCTCTAGATTTTCCAAATTCAACAGCTGGACTTGCTAAAATTGGCTCAGTGAATTGTCAAATCCACCTCAAAAGCTTCCCTGCGCATCTGCACACATCCACAATAGGAGTTGCAGATGCTTGCAAGCACCCATGATGCACACTCTCGCAAGTGCAGCCACTTGCCAAATCATGTTGCACTGACTTTACAAATCCAGTGCCCTCTGTGCACATACACAACTTAGTTATGCTAGCGTGCATGCACCCATGGTTCACACAACCACAACTGAAGCCACCCCTCGCTAAAACTGACCAGGACTTGTTAAATCCAGTCAATGTGCGCACGCGCGCACCTTCATACTAGCAAGCACATGCACATGAGCACACCTGCTCACACCAAAAGACCAAATTTCAAGATTTTTACTAATTTAGAGAAATTTTATGCTTATTTGAGACCTCTAAAGCATGAACTAACCATAAAAACATATTTTTGGTGATCATGACAACATTTTTTGCCTAGGCTATTGTGCCTCCAAGTTTAGGGAAAGTCTTTTAGAGCATTTGGGGATTTTTTCTTCTAACGATTCACTCAAAAAATTGTGTTCTAATTATTTTGTCTTTTTCAGGATTGTTTGAGAGCTTTTTATAATATTGCAAGGTGAGATTGAGGGCAATTGGTATGAGAGAGATCCATGAATGGTTGAATTGATCGGAAAGAACATTGATGTATTGCAAGGGACCGTTTGGCTCATTCTTGAATTGTGTATGATCCTTACATCATCTCCCCTTCATATTTTAGCCATTACAATGTTTATGTTTCTTTTAATCATGCATCGTAACTAATTTTATTTTGTATTCCTGTGATGTTAATCTTGTGGATTTCTTAAAATTCTCATGTTATGGATCTTGTGTTCTCACGATGCCTTTTTTGAGCATAAATATTTCATGTTGATGTGTTAACCTTCTAATCATTATTTACTTCTTATCAGATGTGATAGAAAAGTTAAAACCTTTTGTGAATCCACGACCTCTAACCACTGTATAGTGGAAACAAGGGGTTAAACATAGAGTCCCATGCAAATAAATATATTCTAGTAGGATTTTGCAGCCTTTCCAGGGGATTTGAATACACTTGTAGAATAAATTGAGAGCAAGGAAGCCTCAACTCTATGGAATTTAGTTTTCTCCTTGCTTAGATATAGGCATAAGGAGAACTTTCTATCCTTGGTTGTCAACTCTAGCGCGAGACCCATAAGAAAACTATAAGAAACCATCTAAACTATATCACAGGAGTATGAATCGTAAATATCTAAAAATGTCAACATTTTTTACTGTTATTTATGTTTATATCCTTTTGAGGACTATTAGATTGATCTGTTGATTTTGAACAATTAAAATTTCATTAAACTAGAACTTTTCCTTTTGAAAATATTTTGGCACTGTTCTTGTGGGACCGATACGCGATACTCTTTAGCCGCATTACTAATTAACACATGCACTTACGTTGCACGACCAACTTACTTCGCGGTAAGTTTCAGAGTATCAACTGGCACATTCTAAAGCATGTTATATGACAGTTTGGTTAACTCCCCTGGATTAACATGGGTCTTATTGAAGTTAGTTTTATGTTGTCGATTGAGATGAGAAGGGGAATAAAATAGGCAAAGTGTCATTAGCAATATTTCAAGTTGTGGAATGATAGGTGAGTATATGTTTTTGCACATATTAGTTAATGTTGTTCTTAACCCAAAGGAGGTGATTGCATAGCACATGACATAGTATTATTCTTGGGCGACATTATTTTTGTTGAAGGCTCCTACAGAAGCTCCAAAAAAATACTATCCATTGAGATGAGAAGGGGATATAGAATAGGCAAAGTGCCGTTAGCAATATTTCAAGTTGTGGAATGATAGGTGAGTATATGTTGTTGCACATATTAGTTAATGTTGTTCTTAACCCGAAGGAGGTGATTGCATAGCACATGACATGGTATTATTCTTAGGCGACATTATTTTTGTTGAAGGCTCCTACAGAAGCTCCAAACAAATACTATCCAACGTCACCTTTTGAGCAAGCTCTAATATGTTGTACATTAATTTTTTTTATATATGTTAAGCACATATCATATGTAAAATAAGTCTAAAATATAATTGTTTTCTTTTGTTTTAATTAGCAAACAATATAGTCTCATCTATTTTGTTATATCATGACTTTTTTTAAGTTTGAGGAGTTTTTAGCCTCACTTTGATAGCCATGACGATAGCTAATTGCAGATGTCTTTCAATAGTTTTGATAAGATATGTAGTTGTATGAATGTAGCTGTGCACATTTTATTGAGGACCCTCGGGTTAAAGATGTAGGTTGTCATCCATTTACTCATACATGAGTAGGACTATTTATGCTTACCAGCTCAGGAGTCTCCAAGTTTACTGCTCCTCCCCCTAACTCATTAGTCATTATCTTCATATGAACTAAATCATGGAAGGATTGAGGGATGCATCTCAGAATATTCATGTAACCATTCAACCCTTTATGATATTATACACCAGATCCATCATTTAAGATGATAAGGACTGGACGATTGATGTTTCATTATCAAAGATAGTTTTGGGTGTTTATTGTCACACATGCTCCACCATTTTTATAGTAGTGATAACCATGGATGCCCAATATCACAACAGCTACATAAAATACATAATATATATTATAACTAATAAAGTAAATTGTAAGAGTGGAGGTGAAGCACATGTATAAAAATTTAGAGCAGTAATAACCTCACCTACATGACAGGACACTTTATGCCCTTAAATACAATGGGCCTGTTAGTACAGTCATTCTAGTAAGACATCAGCGTAGACATTAGTGCCTCATTTGAGTTTCCTTTTTAATCTTATATCATTCTCATATACTTCTACTTCATCTTATTTTATATAGTTATAATA
>JXCR01135435.1:0-17364 GCA_002079205.1 Phalaenopsis hybrid cultivar
CATGTTAAAATATCAAAAGGGAATTACAAGGGTTGGAGAGTTAAGTACCCTCCCAAAATCATGAATGAAAATAAAAGAAAGGAACACCTAATGTTGCTTATGTGTCTGTATGAGCACATAAACAGCAATTACACAAAAGGACCAACAGTAAGGCCTACGACTATGTAACTCAAAACCTCCCCCTAAGGGTCTACTTCCCATAACAATTACATACATTTGATATAGGGCAGTGCCAAATTATCTCCATTCAGCAGGAATTTAACTTCAGGTGTAAGTGATAGCCCAACAAAGGTTTGTTAAGTGTTTCTACCCTGGGAGGCAAGCTAATGAGCTGGACAATTACCTTCTCTAGGAATGTGCTTGATATTGAGCATGTATCTGGGTAGTAGGGCAACTAAGAGATTTTTCCATCTGATTATATTCCAAGGCGGGGTTTCATCATGAAGGACGATTTGAATACAATTGGTAGAATCTGTTTCCATGATCAAAGGACCCATATGGCAGTAAGAAGTAATTCTGATGCCCCATTAGATAGCTATGAATTCAGCCTCCAGAGCATCCTTGGCCACAGCAGAAGCAGTATAATATATAAAGGGAGAACCATGAGAGTTCCTGAAAATTCCCCCAATACCAGCGCAACCCTTTAAGAAGCTGCCATCAGTGTTGACTTTCAGCCAACCAGTAGGGGGACTCCAAAGGATTATTTTGAAAGATTGAAGAAGAGGAGTATTGTTTCCTGGAGTCCAGTGCTTTATAATATTATGGAAGTGATGAAACTTGATCAATTTCTGAATATAAGAGATACAATTCATAATTACAGAAGTAAGCCCTGGCAACTGCTCATCAAATTTGCTGTGGTTTCTGTACATCCATATAAACCATGCCACAATACATGGTATCACCCAAAGGTTGTTGTTATGCCAGTCTTCCCAGCTAGAAGAGAATTTAATCCAGCTTACATCTAACTATTAATGTTCAGGAGCTTGATTAAACCAGACAAAATTTCTTATGAGAGGGCACATGAGAAAAATAAGTGATCCAAGGTTTCTTCAGCAGCACAGCAAAGAGGGCAGATTGAAGGCCCTCTCAGCCCTTTAATCTTTAATATATCATCTGTAGGAAGCAAGGAATGTCAGAGTTTCCAGCAGAAGAAGGACATAGATGGAGTTAGGAATTTACCCCAAGGCAGCTGGTTCTAATTAAAGAAATGATGGTAAATGTAGGCTGAAAATTTCTAGGAGTAAGCCTGTTTAATGATTATTTTTGTCTTTGGGAATGGAAGAGATAGGAGTATCCTTAAACCACCTCACATGTTCACTGGAAAGGATAGTGTTCAGCATTCTGCAGTTCCACTGATTATCAGACCAAAAATCCCTGACAAGACACTGAGTGTTGGGATTGGGGTTGAGGCATTCAAGTTTCTCTCCATTGCTGACCCAGTTATCTAACCAAAAGTTGATATGCCCATCTCCTAGCTCCCAAAGGAATAATTCCTCAGCTTTGTTTCTGATTTTCAGCAGTTTTGTCCATAGTTTGGAATCCCCTATCCTCTTGGATACCAAAGAAGGATGTGAAGATCTGCAATATTTCCCTTCTAGAAATCTAGCCCAAAGGCTATCCTGAGCACTGAATCTGATCCATAATTTGCAAAGATTTATGAAACCTAGGTGTTGGAAGTCTTTAAAGCCCAGCCCACCAGCTTGTACAGGTTTACATAATTTCTGCCAAGCGAGCCAGTGAAATTGCTTCCTTTGACCAGACCAGAGAAATTTGTTAAAGATCCTTCCAATGGAACCTTGAGTACCTTTTTGCATGGAGAACATTTAAAGGACATAAGAAGCCATCAACAAAAATATAAAAATACCCTTTTTTAAACAATATCACCAAATTTAACCACAAAAATTAGTACATAAAAATGCACATTATTTTGGTGTATCAGTGATTATGCAATTGAAGCAGTTCTAGGGCAAAAGTATGACAAGATTCTTAAAGTTATATATTACTCCAGTAAAACTCTTAATGATGCTTAAATTAATTATACCACTACTGAAAATAAGTTATTAGCAATATTTATGCCTTCAATAAATTCAGTTCATATCTCATTTGAGCATACACATCACTCTATTGTAAGATATTTGATGTAGAAGAAGGATGTGAAACCAAGATTAATTAGATAGATCCTTCTGATGTAGGAATTTGACCTTGAAGTAGTAAATAGGAAGGGATTTGATAATCAAATACTGATCATTTATCTAAACTGGAGTAGGAAAATACATTCAATCTTGAAAATGAAATTAACAAACATTTTCCTGATGAGAAATTATACATTATTACTAAGTGGTGTGTACCGTGTTATGTCGACATAGTTAATTTTATTTTTAGTGATCTTATACCTTATGGATTGACATACCAACAATAGAATAAATTTTTACATAATGTAAAGTTTTACTTTTAGGAAATGTAAGGATCAAGTTATTCGAAGTTGTGTACTTAATGAAGAGCCCTAAAAAATTATTCAAAAATGTCACAATTCTTATTTTGATGGATATTTTGGAGTAGATAGAACTGCATACAAGATTTTACAATATGGATTTTATTGGCCGTATCTATTTAGGGATGTTAATACATATGAAAAAACATGTGATTGATGTTAGCGTGTAACCAATACTTTAGAAGGAATGAAATGACCCTAAACTTTACATTGGAAGTTGAAATTTTTTGATGTATGGGATTTGGATTTTGTGGGAGCATTTATACCATCTTTCAAAAACTTATATATTTTAATCACAGTGTACTATGTTTCAAATGGATTTAAATAATTGATTTACCTCGCTGTGATGCTCAGAGTGTTTCAAAATTTTAAAGAGAAATATTTTTACCAGATTTGGGATGCCAAGAGTGATCATTCTGAATGGGGGAAGTCATTTTAGGAATAATAGAATTGAAACATTAGTTGAAAAACATGATAGTAAACATTGGATTCCTACTTTTTATCATCCTCAAACGAGTGGTCTAGCAGAATTATTTAATCGTGAAATTAAAAAAATCTTCGACTGTAGATTCTAATAGAATGGACTTGTCTGCTAGATCGGATACTACGTCATTGATTTATAGGACTGCATACAAAAATCCTATAGGAATGTGCCCATCTAGACAAATTTTCAAAAAGACTTTTCACTTACCAGTGGAACTGGAGCAAAAAGTATAATGAGCCATTAAGGAATTTAATTTTAATTTGAATGAACATGATGAAAAATTATTATTACAATAAGGAGATTAGAAATGAATCTTATGAAAATACTAAGATTTATATAGAAAAAATTAAAAATTGGCAAGATAAGAGATATTGAAAGAGGATTTTTAAACTTGGATAAGTAGTTATATTGTATAAGTTATATTGTATAATACATGATTGAAATTATTTCTCAGAAAACTTAAGTCCAGATGGATTTGACCATTTATTGTGATTAAAGTCTATTCATATGGTATTGTGGATATTAAAGATCTAAAAACTAAAAAAAATATTTAAAGTGAATGGACATATACTGAAACTTTTCTTTGATGGACACAGACATATCCTTAATTAAGTTTCATGTTGAAGATTGAATACGTCACGCTGACGATGTTAAACCAAGCGCTTTATGAGCCCATAATTTAGATTTTTTTTAAATTATCTGTTTTGGGTGAATTCTATATACCATGGAGACCTGCACGTTAAGAAGATGCATAAAACACTTTAATTAATAATCCAAATGAGGTTATGAGTGTCATTTGGAACTTAGGTGAAGCAGAGAAAATCTATGCAGCAAGGCCTAAGTTTCTAAAACTGGAACCTAAGCGCCAAATTACAGTGAGTTTGGCACCTAAGCACCCAGATTTGGCGCTTAGACGCCCAAATTTGGTGCCTGGACACCACGGTTCAAAAACTTCCTAATAATTTCCTTTTGATGGTTTTTGCTTGATTTTTTCCTATTTAATTCCTAAAACTAATAATTTGGGGTCATCTGTGATCATTTGAGAGGGAGAGGATCCACTCATTCTTAATATCATGCCTTCTAACACCAAAGGAAGCATAAGTCCTGAGATATTTGACAGGAAGAAGTTCATTAGCGAGGTTGCGTAGAAGTTATACGATAAATCTCTTGTGAAGAAGAGATTGATCAAAGAAAGATGTTTCATTACTTACGGTGGTCTTGTGGAGGAGAAAATTGCGCAGAGTCATTGGAAAGTACTTTTTTACACTATTACTGCTATTGTCATCTCTGTAGTGAAAGAATTTCATGCTAATCTTCATGGGAATAACCAGAGATCCATCTTTGTTTGAGGCAGGTGATTACCTTTCACTCCTTCAAGAATGACTGAATTATTCTTGATAGATAATATTCCAATTTTTCATTATGCAAACTTTGTTCCTACTAGAGATAATCTTAATGAAGTATTTAGATTCCTAACGGATGAAGAAGAAACCTAGGAAATGAGAAATGACTTAAAGGATAGTTTTCCTACTTCTTTGTTAAATCCATCCTCAAAGTCTTAACCTTTATTCATTTCAGCCAAGTTACTTCCTACCACAAAACTCAGTGAAGTGAAAAAAGAGAACATTTATCTCAATTATTTTTTTCAAACAGGGAGACCAATTGATGTGGGGGTTTTAATCCTTAGATCCGTTTTTTGGCTTAGTACTAAATGTATCTACTACTGGACTGGGACATCCATCTATATTATTTTACTTTTTGGCCAAGCTCAAGTTCCTTACGAGAATTGGGAAAAGGTGCTTCTTCATTGAAGGCCCATGAACCAATCTATTATGAGTTGTGATTGCATGGATCTTATAGCAGTGCGTACTAGAAATGCTTCTATGGACCAGTCTTCTCAAAATTTAGTATCCCTTTCATAACCCAATTACATGATAACCTTGTTATTGTCTTCAAGAAGATTAAAAGTTGGAAAAGGAGATGGCTATTACTATAAGTAGGATCAGCAATCACATCTGGATTGGTAGATCAAACAGTAATCCGATCATACTGCACTTATTAACGAAGAAAGGGTATGCATGTTTAAGAAAAATAATTGGATCAAGGATGATTCGATAGATAAATTTATTTACCATCCATTCTATAGCTTGTATGTGCACCACCAGTCGATGGGAAAATTTAGAAAAAAGGACAGTGATGTGGATGAAATCATGTAGTGGCTCAGAAGTATTGAATTCAAATTTGTAAGAGCTTTTTCATATTGTAATGAAACTTTATTATTAAATGTCGTTGAGTCTGTTTGTTTGACTATTAGTATTTGCTTATTAGTTTGCAGCACCAGTATGTTTGTTGGTCTAATTATAACATTGTATTAAGTTTCTAGCTATCAGTGTGTTGTGTGTTTAAATATATAGATTTTTATATATAAGTGGGTTATTTGTTGTTTGTGAAAATTAGAATTTGGAAGATGTTTAATTATAAAAATTAAGTTGAATTAATCTATTTAGAGTTTGGAGTGCCTTAGCGTTATGTGTTTTTTTATGAAAAAAAAAAACTGTAGCACCAGCACCTAGGCACCGATCACCCGAGAAACTGGCACCTAAGTGTTGGTTCGGCTGAACCACCAAATCACGGTCCAAATTATTGAAATTGGCTTATTTTCACCAATTTTATGTCTGGTTCATCTTGTTCTTCATGAAACCCAACGAGCCATCACCCTAGGGCATCAATTCATTTAATTTTGAGGCAATTTTGTAGACCAAAAAAGTTAGATTTCTTCTTCTCCTAGTAAGAGCTTTCACTTTGGCTTAGAAATTTTTAATTTTCACATTGGATTTTTCTTACATTATGGAGATACCAAAATTAAAAAAATTGGAAAAAAAAAGTGAAAAATCCATGGTGTGAAATATCTTAAATCCTGTTATGAAAGAGGTTATTAAGAAAGAAATTTTAAAGTGGTTAGATGCTGGAATTATCTACCCTATTTCAGATAGTGCATGGGTTAGTCCAATCACTGTGTTCCTAAGAAAGGAAGAACAACTGTAAATTGTGAATGAGCATAATGATTTAATACCTACTAGACAAGTTACAGGGTGGCGAATATGCATTGATTATAGAAAATTAAATCTCGAAAGATCATTTTCCACTACCCTTTCTAGATCAAATGTTGGATAGGCTAGCTGGGCATAAATACTTTTATTTTCCTGATGGATATATCGGTTATCACCAAATTCAAATACCTCCTGAGGATCAAAAGAAAACAACATTTACCAGTCCTTATAGTCTTTTGCTTTTAGAAGAATGCCCTTTGGTTTATGTAATTCCCCTGCTACATTTCAAACTTGTATAATGGCAATTTTTTATGATTTAATTGAAAATGGGATTGAAGTCTGTATGAATGACTTTTCAGTGTTTGGAACTTCATTTAACTCATGTTTAGAACATTTATCTAAAGTTCTTAAGCACTGTGAAGAAACAAATTTAGTCCTTAATTGGGAAAAATGTCAATTTATGGTAGCAAAAGGAATTGTATTGTATCATCAAATATCATAAGATGGTATGGAAGTAGATCCTGCTAAAATTAAAGTGATCGCTAATTTACCTTATCCAACAAATGTAAGGAAAATTAGGAGTTTTTTAAGTCATGCTGGATTCTACAGGCTATATATTAATAACTTTTTTAAGATTGCTAAGCCTTTATGCTATTTACTAGAGAAAGATGCAATTTTAAATTTTGATGAGGAATGCCTAAAAGCTTTTAAATTATTAAAAGAAAAATTAATCACTGCACCAATTATAGTTTAACCAAATTAGGAAAAACATTTTGAACTTATGAGTGATGCAAGTGATTATGCTATTGGAGATGTTTTAGGACAAGAATATGATAAAATTTTTAAAGTTATTTACTATGCTAGTAAAACTCTTAATGAAACTCAAATTGTACAACAACTAAAAAAGGGTTATTAGCAATACTATATGCCTTTGATAAATTTAGATCATATTTGATTGGAACTCATTGTATAGTGCATACAGATTATTCTGCTATTAAGTACTTAATGAAAAATAAGGATACTAAACGAGACTTATAAGATGCCTTCTTTTACAAGAATTTCATTTTGAAATAGTAGATCGGAAGGGAACTGAAAATCAAATTGATGATCATTTATCCAAGTTTGAATTAGAAAAACCACTCTATTTTGAAGTAGAAATTAATGAAAATTTTCCAGAATAAAAATTGTTCACTGTAAATGAGTGGTATGCTGACATTGTGAACTATATTGTTAGTGATCTTAAACCCTATGGAATGACATACCAAAAAATAAGGAAATTTATTTCTAAAGCTAAGTCTTATTTTTTAGATGACTCATATTTATATAAACAAGGAAAGGATCTGATCATTCGACGATGTGTACCATTAGAAGAAACTTATGAAATTATCCAAAAAAATATTTAATTCTAATTTTGGGGGACATTTTGGTGTTGATAAAACAACATACAAAATTATATAATCTAGATTTTATTGGCCTACAATTTTTAGAGATGTTAATGCTTATATCAAAACTTGTGATTAAATCAAAGAGTAGCAATATTTCTAGAAGAAATGAGATGCCCCTCAATTATATGCTAGAAGTTGAGATATTTGGTGTTTTGGGATTAGATTTCATGGGACCATTTATACCATCTTTCANATTTATACCATCTTTCGGAAATTTATATATTTTGTTAGCAGTGGACTATGTATCCAAATGGATAGAAGTTGTTGCTTTACCTTGATGTGATGCTCAAAGTGTTGCAAAAGTTTTGAAAACAAACATATTTTATAGATTTGGGATGCCGAGAGTTATCATTATCGATGGGGGAAGTCATTTCAGAAATGCCATTATGGAGAAGTTATTAAGGAAATATCATATAAATCATAACATTGCTACTGCTTATCATCCTCAGACAAGTGGTTTGGCTAAATTATCCAATTGGGAAATTAAAAGAATTATGGAAAAATTTGTGAATCCAACAAAAATGGATTCGTCGGTCAAACTTGATTATGCTTTGTGGGCTTATAGGACTGCATATAGAACTCCTATAAGAAAATCCCCATATAGGATAATATTTGGGAAGCTTATCACTTACTAGTTAAACTTGAGCATAAAGCATATTGTGCTATTAAATAGTTTAATTATAATTTAAAATATGCTAGTGAGAAAAGATTGCTACAATTAAATGAGCTTAAAGTGATAAGGAATGAATCCCATGAGAGTGTTAAGATTTATGAAGAAAAGATGAAAATGTGGCACGATCAAAAGATTCTTACTAAAAATTTTCAACGAGGGAAACAAGTTTTGCTATATAATGTAAGGTTAAGATTATCTCCAGGCAAACTTAAGTCCAGGTGGATGGGGCCCATTTGTTGTGATAAAAGTTTATCCTTATGGAGCTATGAATATTAAAGATCTGAATTTTGAGAAAATTTTTAAACTGAATGGACATAGACTGGAACCTTATTATATAGGGGAATCAACATAAATATAATGATGGAATGATGTTGGGTCAACCAGAATGACCACTGGTTACGTCAGGCTGACGACGTAAAACGAAGCACTTTACGGGAGGTAACTCATAGTTATCAGTGTGTTTTTGCTTTGATTGTTGTTTTGAGTCCGATTAAGAAGTTTGAGGTAGTGTTTTTTAGTTTATTATGTTGTAGTAATAATTTTTAAAATTTATTTATTTACCTAGACATGTTGGAATGAGAATTTGGATGTTAAGTTCACTGGTGCAAAAATGTGCACTGGCGCTTAAGCGCCAGATCCAACGCTTAAGAGTGGCAATTTCATCACATGTGCAAATTTCAATTTCTAGGTGTAACTGCAATTTAGTTGGAATAAACGTGTCTTGGTAGTTTCTAGTCGTGCCTAGAAGTTATGAGGGGGAATTAGGTCTATAAATAGAATGGGTTTGTGAAGGAATTTCACCCGGGATTATTTTTAGCCCTAAAAGTCTAAGAAAGAGAGAGATTTAAAGAAAATGTCTTCATGGGAGATGGATTTGAAGAAGAAGGAAAAAGCCATGAGGAAGAAGTTCATTAGTCAAAGTGCACAGGAGATGTATAATGGTTTCTTAGCCGTTAGTATTAAAGGGATGTCGGAGAAGATCAACCACATGAAGAATACTATATCTGTATGAGAGACTAAGGTGCCTGAATTGCATGCTCATCTAGAACATATTGGGTGGAAACTTAAGATGCAATTCAGTCATACCAGTTATTGAGAGGAAACGGATAAGGAAATGTTCCTTAAGTAAAAGTGGATCGAAGATGATAGTATTAGAGCTCGACACCACCGTTCATTTTATCAACTCTAGATTCCTCGAGAGACAATTGAGAGACAAGAATTTGTTCCTTCTAATGAAGAGTGGCATTAAGTTAAGTGTTATGAATTGTGTGTTTGGAGTCATGTTTTTAATTGTGTTAGTGTTATGTCTTGTGTTTAGTGTTTGTGGTCACTTATGTGTTTATTGTAAATGTGTGTTAAGTGTTTTGTACTTACAAAATTTTCTCATCCAAGACTATTTAGAGAGAGAACTACGTGTTAAATGTGTTTGTACTTGTTTGGGAATTAATATAAGTTTATTTTTGTGAAAATTTGTGCTATTTTTAGCCTCGAATTGAATTAATTATTATGGAGAATTTTGAGAGAGAAGGGAGTTATAGGAAGTAAAAATAAGTCATTTAAGTGAAATGAGAACATTTAGTGGGTGGTTTACTTAGGCTAATAGTGCATTTTACTTAGGATTAAAAATTTTAAAAATTGTGCACTGGCGCCTAAGCGCCACATCTCGCACTTAAGTGTGAGCCAACCCAAGAGGTAGACGCCTAAGTGTCACTTACCCGCGCTTAAGTGTCGGTTCACGAAAATTGGTTCGAGAACGATTAAAAGTGAATTTTTTGTCCAAAAATGCCATTTTTAATGCCTCCTATCATCTTCCCCAAGTCAAGTTCGCGATTTTGAGGGCTAGGGCAAGTGAAATTTGGAGATTTCTTGGTGGAATCAAGTGAGATTCGCTAGATCCAAGTTTGTTGAGGTAAGAGCTTTACTTCTATGCAAAAATTTTGGATTTTCACCATATATTTTAAGCACATTTGGAAGACTTCAAAATTTTACTATTCATGGTGAAAAGTGAAGAAAAATCCATGGAAATTGCTTGGGAAGTTTAGTTAGTGCTTTTGGAAGTTTAATTTAGTGATTTAAACTTAATTTTTAAAGTTATTTTTGGAATTTATCAAATTTGTATAATGGAACCAAGAATGAGAAGGAGCAAAGGAAAGAACCCATTTAATTCGAGCAAATTTGTCAGTTCAAAAGCTCAGGATCGATATAATGACGCTCTACAGTCACGAAAATTGATTCAGGGGCGTTGTTTTAGGAGTCCAGGTGGAGAAGTGAAAGACCGGATAGTTCGCCGACAGTGGGAACAGTTTTATTACTTCTCTGTTGTCACTGTAATTTCTATTGTAAGGGAGTTTTATGCAAATCTCCCAAAGGCTGAGGATGATCGAGTTATGGTTTGAGGGAAGTTGGTACCTTTTACTCCAGAGGTAATCAACTTGTTTTACAATTTACCACCAAAGACTTTGTGCTTTTATGCATATTATAGTTCTACGGAAGCGGAATTGGACGAGATCATATCTTATTTGACTGTTGGAAGAGGACTTTGGAAGATTACAAATGAGAGGAGAGTACATTTTCTAATGTTAAAGTTGTGTTCACCATCAAAGGCATGACACTATTTTATATATGCTTGTCTTCTTCCTACAAATCATCTCAGTGAAGTGACCACAAAGAGAGCGTTGTTGAATTATTGTATTTACGAGGGAAAGCCCATCAACATAGGGCCTTTGATCTATCACACTATCATCAGTTTAGCTGTTGTTGCTACTACTGCAGGTATGGAATTTGCTTTCTTAATATTTTCTCTATGCGAGCAGGCTGGAGTAAAGTATGATAGTTGGGAGGAAGTTCTATTGCCTCTAAAGCCCATTAAAAAAGTGAATGTGAAGACTTATTCATAGCATTTGATTTTTGGCTAGAGAGGAGGATTTTCCAGAAGCTTTGGATTAGAGACGTTTGTTGCATCTTCATCAAGACCATCTACTTCACGTGCTTCTACATCTCGAAGTGAGTCAATTGAGACTCAAGAGTAGTTATTACAAAAGATGATGACTCATATCCACTTTACCGCTGATAAAGTTCAAAATCTAGAACAGTTTGTTGAGCATACAAATAGGTATAATATGAGAAAGAGTGACTTTGAGGAGAAATTATACCCAGCTCTGGAGGGCCTAATTAAAGGTGACCCAGGAGTAGTATTTCCTCAATATCCTCATTATCTTGACTATGAGCCTCAACAAAAATGGTATAGTGGCGATTATGAGAGTGGAGCGGAGTAGAGATGAGAGATGATGTGTTGGACTTGATTTGGTTTGATGTATTGTTATGTTTGTATTTTGTTATGGACTCTGTGATGTAGTACTGCTACAGATGCAGTTATGTGATGTTGTGGACTATGTTTTACGTTGTGTTGTGAATTTTTTTGTTCTATCGTTGTTGTGATTGTTGTGTTAGATAGTATTTTGTTTTTAAAATTTTAGGGTAGTAACTGTTTTTATTTAGAACCGTGGATTGGTTAGTTTAGAACTTAACTTAATTCTATGTCTTTTCTTTTAAGTTAAAAATCTTGTTAGCTTAGATCTTAATTTTAAATTTCAAAGACTACTACCCTGTATTTTTCTTTTATCATGTTAGAGTGTCGTTTGCTTTTATACCCACTATTTAGAAGTCTATTGAATCATGTTAAACTAAAAAAAATGTTAGAAAATTTGATCAAAATTAATTTTACTTCTGTCTTTAGTTTTATACTTATATAAATATGATGTAAAAATTCTTGTTAACAGGTTATTTCGATTTTCTTTCCTTCCTATATAATTATCTGATGCTAAACTGTTTAATCTATTAAAAAAAATTAAGTTTGGGGGAGGAATGAAAAATATTTTTAGAACTTGAATTTTATTTGAGCTCAAATGAACTACAAATGAATTTGAATTTTAAAAGAAAAATTGATTATGTATATGAAGTTATATTAGGGAAGTAAAATTTGATTTTAGAAATGAGTATAGGAATTTAGTTGAACTTTTGAGTAATGAAGAAAATCTTTAAGTTAAAAGTTTTTAGTGTAGAAGTTAAAATTTTTAGTAATGAAGAAAACTTTAAGTTAAAAGTTTTTATATGAGAAAATGATTAATATAAGTAAACTTTAAGTTAAAAATTTTTAGTATAGAAAATGATAAATATAAGTGACTTGAAGAAAAACTTTAAGTTAAAAATTTTTAGTATAGAAAATGATTAATATAAGTGACTATCTTTAGAGAAGTAAAATTTGATTTTAGAAATGAGTAAGAGAATTTAGTTAAAATTTTGAGTAATGAAGAATATAATTGTTTTTAGTATAGAAAATGATTAATATAAGTTACTATCTTTAGTAAGAAAAATGTATTTTTGAAAAATTTCGATAATTTAGACTTTTATTTTTAATACTTAAATTTCTTTTATTAAAATGATTTTTAAAACAATTATTATATTTATAAGTAAAAGTTTTATATCAAGATTTTACTTTAAGAAAGGAGAAGTGGAATTCAAAATCATTAAAGGCCTATCTAGATATAGTAATCCTTGCCTGAAAAAAAAAGAAGAAAAAAAGAAAAAGAAGAAGAAAAAGAAAAGGAAAAAGAAAAGAAAAAGGAATAAAATTTGAGGAGAAGCTTGAGAATTAGTGCCTCATCAAAAATTAGTTCTAAATTTGATCTTTTTAAAGTATAAGACTTGATAAAATCTTAAGCTTATAAATATAATATAGTAAGTAAAATTATTTTTTAATAAAAATTTTTCAAGTAGAGAAAATAAAAGAACTAAAATCTAAATTTAAAGAACTTACAATATTTCTGAATTANATGTCACTTAAAGACAAGTAACATTTTAAGTTTGGGGGATTTTGATACACCTAAAATATATAGTGTTTTTAGACGATTTTTAAAGATTGAAGTGTCACTTGAAGACAAGTAATATTTTAAGTTTGGGGGATTTTGATACACCTAAAATATATAGTATTTTTAGACACGGCCTATTTTTGAGATATTGAGCTTTAATGGAAGGTATTTTTGTGTTTTTCTTGGAAATACAAGTACAAAATGGAAAAAAAGCTTAAAGGAGTAAAAAAAGATCAAATTTGGAGCAAAAAGGTGAAAAATTGTGCAAAAGAGTTTTGGCGCCTAAACGCCCGATCCGACGCTTAAGCGCCAGTTAAATAGAGAAGGTCGCGCCTAAGCGCCAAGACCACGTGCCTAAGCGCCAATGGCAGTTACTAGATGAGTAAAATTAGTTTTCACAAATTTTGAAGAGGTTTTTGAGAAACCCATTGGCTTAATAGGTGGTTCTTACCACCATGGACGAAAGTTATCATGAAAGGATGCTTCTCTTGGGCAAATACATTGAATCAAGACACATTTTAAGAGAACTCAAGGCACCTCTTGGAAAACTATAAAAGAAAGAAGAGAGGACTTAGAAAAGAGTCCTGAATATATTGACAAGTTTTGAAAGTTCTTCTCTGTGGAGTTAGTTTGGAGAGATTTTCAAGAACCACTTTTTATTTACTTTATCCTTTTTGTTATTTTGTTTTGAGTGATTGTAAAAGAGAAGAGATTTAAAGGAACTTCAAGAGTTTGGTGGAGGACTTAAGATAAGTGTTTATCTTTTTGTTTTAGACTACTTTTGGTTTTAATCGAGACTTGTTGGTTGTTTGACAATGATTTCTTCTTTTAAAGTAAAGTGTGGTTTGGTTTTCTCCATGGATTCTGAGTAGTTTTCTTTATCTTTCTTCTTAAAATGATAAGTAATTTAGTTTTGGATGGAAGTTGTGGAGAGTATTGATCTTTAATTCTAGAAGAAGATGTGATGATTTAAATCCACGCACTTCATTTACTTCATGATTTGGCCAATCCAGATGTTAGAATTTTTTGTGAGAACATGTAACAACCGTTCTGGTATTGACTCAGTCAACAATTGGAAAGAATCACTTGAGGTTTTATGAATGAGAATGTAGTTCATATGATTGAGTGCAAATAAATAGGGAAATATTCATTATGGATGTAGAGTTAGAGGTCTTTAAAGTGACAGGTTAAAGCGCCCAACTTGGTTTATTATTTTAGGTTCTGATACGAGAATGTTAGCCCCTAAGTGGAGGGAATCGAGGTAACTCTAGAGTGAGATCTAGTATCTTCCCTACCTAGCCAGTCTTCAAAACTATTCAAACTTTAAATTAGCCAATGTTCTTTATAGCATCTCTAGTAAGGGTTCTGCCTAGCCGATCTTCAGAACTATTCAAACTTTAAATTAGCCAATGTTCTTTATAGCAACTCTAGTAAGGGTAAAGAATGTTTTTTATTTGGCACAACACAATTTGCATACTTTCACAACAGAATTCCTATACTTATTACTGATTCACTATAGATTAACCAATGTTCTTTATAGCATCTCTAGTAAGGGTAAAGAATATTATTGCTCCTATTTGGCCATTTAGCATACTTCCATAACAAATTTTTATATTTATCATTGATTCATGGTAAGGAAGATATATTCTTTATAGCATCTCTAGTAAGGGTAAAAAATATTATTGCTCCTATTTGGCACAACACAATTTGCACACTTCACAACAGAAGTCCTATACTTATTACTGATTCATGATAAGAAGAAAGATATTTTCATATTAAAGTACTTTTCTTTTATAAAAAGTTTAGTTATCCTTTTAAGTTGTTATTGTTTCGTTAAAATATCAAAAATATAAAAAATATTTAATTTAAATTCCTGCAAAAATCATTTTTAGTTCAAGTAATTATCTTTTTAAAAATAGAAAAACTATAAAAAGTGCATATTGCATAATCTTCCTATGTGGATTTGATATTCAGGTCTTAATCAAAAAGTCATATATTACTTGATAACGATACGTATACTTACGTAGTATCCTAATATAAATATAAATAAATTAAAAAGTTAAATTTTTATTTTTCTTCAAGATCAAATTTTTGGTTTTATCGCAAAATAAAGAAATATAAGTGAAAAATATTATCAGAACTATTATTATATTGTTCATAAGCATTAAGTTGGGATCAAAAATCACCAAGCCCTTGACTTTCTCTCTCTCTCTCTTTCCTTCTCCTCACTCTCATGCCACTCACACACACACACACACATGCCACCCAAAACTCCTCTACAAACCCTAGACTTCCCTCTCTTCTATAAAAGACTTCCTCCCTCTAAAAAGAATTCAAAATATCCTCCAAAATTTTATTCTAAAGTCTACTCTTTTGAAAGACATGTACATTGATCCATGAGACATATCCCTTCATAAAAGAGCCTTCCAAAGTGTCTAAATGCATTGAATCACTCCAAGAGATATTTAAAACAAGTGTTCCTTTAAAAATTCTCCCAAAATTAGTCTCGAACAACCTTAATCAACCAAAAAATGTCACTGGCATATCATGTGCTAGTTCTCTGGATTTTGGTGCATCATGCGTCGATTTGGCGCATCATGCGTCACCCTACAGCAGCTCCACTATTTTGCTCTATTTCAGCTCCATTTCACCCCATTTGTATTGTGTTTTGCTCCTAACAGATATACCTACAAAAAGAGCATGAAAATAACCATTCTTTAAATTGTGACTTCATTTAAAACATGTGAGAATTATAAAGTAGATTAAGCATAGAAAGATAAATCCAAATGTGTCAAGTCAGAATTTTTTTTAATGCTCGTTTTTACTCTAAATTGCACCATTTTTGCTTCATTTTTCTCCAAAAGTTCATTTCTTGTACCTGAAACCAAAAAAATGCAAAATACCTTCCTTTAAGGTGTAATATCATTAAAATTCATTAAAATTGAGCATAAAATATATATGAAAAAATTGGCAATGTTTAGGTGTGTCAACTCCCCCAAACTTAAATGTTACTTGTCCTCAAGTAACCCTTTTACTACATAAAAATATGACATAGGATAGAGATTAAATTATAAACTTCTATACTTTAGTTTAATAAATAAAACAATATAATTTATAAAAAATTTTGAATAACTTAGATTCAAATTCTAAGTCTAAGAGTACTTAGTAATCAAATCTAAGATTTCTGAATCTCTATTCATTTCAAGAAGAATTGTAAATTGTCATTTCAAGGATACTTAGAATATCCATATGACAAAGAACTTCATAAAAACTTTACTAGTAAAGATGCTAATATTCAAATGCAAGTTTAGAAAATGTAATAAAGCCTTTTCCTTAAGTTGATTCAAGTGAAGTCAATTTTTGATTAGGCATCTCCTCAAGCTTTTCCTCAAGCTTCTCCTCACACATTTTTTTTCTTTTCTTTTTTTTTTCCTTTTTTTTCTTCTTCTTCTTTTTTTCTTTTAGGATCTTTTCAATCCCTTCTTTTCTTTTTCTTTTTCAGGTAAGTATTGCTATATCTGGATAGCCTTTAAAAATTTTGAGCTTCACTTTTCTCTTCTTAAAGTCAAAACTCCTTACCTCTCTTCACTTTATAAATTCATATTTATTTATGATTTTTCATAAATTTTCATTCTTTTCTTCTTACATGAAACTCTAAAATTCTTAATACTTCAAAAATACAATTTCTCTTATCCTTTCAATCCAAATATCTTTTACTTTAGAATTGACCTTTGTTATTAAAAAAAAACTTTTAGCTAAATTTGCCATAATATTTACAAACATAAATATAGTCATTTAAAGTTAAATTCTAATATCCAAGGTTATATTAATTTAATTTTAAAAATAGTTAATTAAGGACAAATAAAATTTAGTTTACTTCTTTTTAAAAGTTTTTTATTTCCCTCAAACTTCAATTTTTAAATATTTTACAGTATATTTCATAAAATGTAGCATAAAGAACAAATAAAAGTTGAATCTACTAACTACTACAACATCCTATCAAATTCATATGTTTGCATAATCAAGATAGAATGGCTGCAAGATAAAGTAAATATAGTCTAAGACATGCTTGCAATAATAATAAACTAAAACGAAGTATACTAACTTTAAATTTTTTTTTTTCTTCCTACCCCCAAACTTGATTTCAACATGTATTGCATTTAGTATAGAAAATACAAGCAAGAAGAAAAATAGTTTAGAAATTCTATCTAACATAAACATTTACAAGTCTTCATCAAGATAGAATAATATGCAATAGAAAGTAAGTCTAAACTAAAAAAATGCTCAATAAAATGGAAAAAAAATGTCTAACAAGCAGAACAGGTATCGGCTTAGAAATATATATATATATAT
>JXCR01135435.1:17508-31366 GCA_002079205.1 Phalaenopsis hybrid cultivar
TGTGTGTGTGTGTGTGTGTGTGTGTGTGTGTTCTTCAAATCTTTAGATTATTGTAACACAAACACAAACACAAACACACATGATAAAAGAGTTCAATTCTTCTTTTAACTCATTGCATCTCACTAACTTACTTCCAATTTTAAACAGAATCACTACATAAATATATTTGGTACTTATAAATTATTTTAAAGTTTCTAATCTAAAAGATAAGATTATCCCTAATACATTGGGTCGTGAACACCAACCTCAGGTGTCACCATATCCCTTTAATTAAGCATCTCTAGTAGTTATAAAGATAGTGTAATCATCCACATGTTACTCATTAAACAGGTTAGTTACTCCTATCAAATGAAAACAAAGTCAGAGATAAGTAGTCAAATTGAGATGGACTTGTCACTGTTAAAATTAATGATGACTCTTGTAAAACTCAAGTGCACGTGAGACCCGAGTCATAATGGACTCGTCGATCCAACTATTACAAAAGAATATATAGGTCTAGCCATAATAAGATGTTAAGGAATCACCTCCCGCATGACACAAAAAAATCAAATCAAACCACTAAAAATCCAAAAACCGGCCAATCATTAATCAAACACATCAATCCATACTAAAGAAAATATAATACAACACTAACAATCATAACTCTCAAGCACACCAAATCAAACCACACTGATAACTATGGGTTGCCTCCCATAAAAACTTTGTTTAATGTCATTAACTAGACAAATGATTTCATCTGGATCAAAATTCCATTTAAGTAATCCTTGATCAATCACCCAATCTTTTCTAGATCCATGGATTCCTACAAATTCCTCAAATTTAAAATTTTCTTTCAGCTCTTCTTTTTTTGATAGATTCATATCCTTGTTCCTCATTTTTCTTTCTAGATCCAATATTCTTCTAGTGATTTTCTCAATTTTGATATTAATATCATCCTTGAAATTTCTAAGAAATGGATCTTTATAAGATACTTCATGATCTCCTTAATTTTAGATCAGATTCTCTCTAGATAATTCAAATTTTGGATCAAATTCTTCTAGGTTACTCTTTTGTTAAGGGTTGTCTGTCAATTCTTCCCCCTAGTACTGAGTAAATGGTAGAGGTGGATTTTCCATATTTAACATAATTGAGGAAATATGTATTTTTAATTCCTTGGGAATTTTTTCCATTAGTCTTTAAATCTCCTTATCCTCATTTCTCAACTCAAAGTTCTTTTGAAACATATCCTCAAATTCTCTTCTAAATATTATTTCAATAATTTTAAATTACTCATCATTCATCTCTTTAGAGTTTATGTCAGGGTCACTAGGTAAAATCTTTGGCGTTAACTATTAATTGCATTAATAATCTACCCCAGTTGCATTTTTATATTCCTTATTGTGACCTCTTGATTTTCTAGCTCACTCTTCATTGGAATCACAAGCTTTTCTAACATTAGTTCCTTCTCCTCATCCTATGGATTGAGGTTAAATTGAGGATGATTATTGATTGAGTTAATAATCTGCCTCGTTTGGTTTTTCATATTCCTTATTGTTGTCCTTGACACTCCATCTCACTCTCCATTTGAATAACATCCTCTTCTAATAAATCCTTCTCCTCATTCTGAGGGTTGAAGTTAAAATTTTAAGGAAAAGATAGTTCATTATTACAGTAGCCATGATTATTCCAACTACATGTTCGATGAAATTGATTATCTTCCCAAAATTGGTCTTCTCCTCCAAAATTATTATTCATGTTAAAATTCAAATGATTTTCCTAACACGGATTATAATAATTGGAATAAGGATTGTATATCTCAAGGCTAGTATAAAAAAAATTAGGCTTGATCAATTGTCTAAATAAAGTTTCATTAATAATTGGGGTTCCTTAATGATATCTTTTTATGTTATGATCTAACTTCCTCTCAATATCAGCAACCTGAGAAATTAAAATTATAAGCATATCTTCTTGAAAATTTGCCGCTCTGTTAGGATTTATTCTTTCAAAGCTACTGATATTATAATCCAAATCTGAATATTCATTATACATTAAATTTATGGAGTCTTTTCTGATTCATTATCCTCCTAAAATTTCTCTCTAAATCTGTCTCATAAAATTCAAGGTCTGTAACTCTTGAACTATCCATACAAATCAAAAGACTTAACTAATAGGACAAATATCAAAAATATTTTTTATATTTTGGATTTTCATTAAAAAAAGCACACAGTAATTATACACACTATATAATTATACTATAAATTCCAAATCTAAGTCTTACAGGTTTAACTAAAGTTCTCTTAAGCTCTTACCGAAGCTTCCCGGTAATTACGCTAAAAACTTGATGTGCCCCTATTGTGTTGTTTTTCTGTATGTTTTATGTGAATTTAAATCCTTAGTAACAGTGAAAAAAACTTGATCCATCCCGAAATTATGTAGTAATTTAGCTTTAAAAAATATGGCCAAAATCTTGACCCAATTTATATTAAGTATTTAATGTATAGAAATGTTATATAAAATATATAAAATAGTTCACATGTCAGGAGTTCTACGCAAGTGCATGTATCACTTCAAGTAATATGGGGCTTTCTTTAAAAACTACAGTATCAATCCCACAGAAAAGTGCAGTAAAAAATCCCTTAAGCTAATTCTAGTTTACTATTATCAAGTCTTAGTTTAGAAGATGCAAATTCTTATGATAATAACATAAATCGTAATATTCAAACTATAAAAATTAAAGTAAGAAAAATAATTTAAAATGAGTTTAATGAATGCTAATAGAAATATAACTAAAAGAACTAAGTTAACTAAATTAATTTATAAACTTCAAAATTAAATTTATTAAGACTAAACAAAATTTTGTGACGAAGAGTTCAAATTTAAGAAAGAATCATTCCCCTTATAATGAGCATATGGACTGTGAAGAAATTAAAATCATTTGAAAAAATATATATATAAACAGTTTTGTGTCAAATCAGAGCAATCTTATTCTTTACCCTTTTCCGAGTGCGATAAAGAACAATGACTAATCTAGAGTTTGGTCCCTAATTCTGTGGTTAGACTGGAAGGATATCAGCTGCCACTCTAGAGCTCCCACTACTCCCGTATCTGAGGGATAACAATCTCACATCAGTTTTCAATCAACTTGATCATATTATAGATTTTAATCTGTCACGTTAAAATCTTCAATTCTGCATCCAATAAACTATATTTCCCTATTTATTTGCACCCAATTCCATGGATGATGTACTCTCTCATGAAATTAAATGTGATTCTCCTTATGTTTTAAAAATCATATCCCTTTTCAGAACATATGTCTCTCAACAAGTTTTAACATTTCAATTGGCCAGATTGAAAAGTAAATGAAGATCGGAGTTTAAATCTTCATAAATTACTAACATTTAAAATTGTAGAAAATAAAATTTATTCTTCACAAAACAATCTCAAAGTAAAGAGAAGAATAAAGAAAACTACTGATCCCAAATTTTTATATGTAAGAATTTATGAAGTTAACACCACTACATCGCCAAAAACTTAATCCTTATAAGAAAAGTAAGTTGTGTAAAATACATATAATTAAAGGCAATTAATAATGGGATTCTACACAAGTATACGTATCGTTATTAAGTAATAATGAACTTTCTATTTAAGCCCCAAATATCGATCTCGCAGGAAAGGTGTAAGTTAGCAATGATAAATTTTAACAGGAAATTTACAGAAAATCAAACGAAATCACTGTCACTAATTTCGAATGTTGAGATTTTAACCAAACTAAATTACTTAACTATTAGCAAAAACAAAAATGCAACTTTTAAATATCAAATACTAATCTAAGAAATATGTTTAGATAAAGAAGATTTTTAACAGGAAATTTACAGAAAATCAAACGAAATCACTGTCACTAATTTTGAATGTTGAGATTTTAACATAACTAAATTACTTAACTATTAGCAAAAACAAAAATGCAACTTTTAAATATTAAATACTAATCTAAGAACTTTGTTTAGATAAAGAAGATTTTTTATCTGAAAAAGCATCATTCCTACTACAATGAAATTATTGTGAAATGAGATGAGATAAATGTTTTTAATATGTATTGTGCCAAAGAAGAGCAATTTTATTTCTCTACCGTGATATAGTGCAAAGAAAATCATTAGTTAATCTTAGGTTTAGTCCCTAAATCTGTGGCTAGGCTAGGAGGATACCGGCTCCAACTCCAGAGCTCCCACTTCCCTTCACCTGAAGGCTAACTCTAGCTTTTGTTTTTAAACACTAAGACCAAATTGGGGATTTTAGTCGGTCACCCTAAAGATTCTCCAATTTTACACCCAACAAAGAATATTTCCCTATTTAGAATATCCAACACTCTTATAGAAATTTTATCTTCTTTATCTAAAAAAAGTCCTTAGATTAGTATTTAATATTTAAAAGTTGCATTTTTGTTTTTACTAATAGTTAAGTAATTTAGTTTGGTTAAAATCTCAACATTCAAAATTAGTGACAGTAATTTTGTTTGATTTTCTGTAAATTTCCTGTTAAAATTTATCATTGCTAACTTACACCTTCCCTGCGAGATTGATATTTGGAGCTTAAATAGATAGTCCATTATTACTTGATAATGATACGTATACTTGTGTAGAATCCCATTATTAATTATCTTTAATTATATGTATTTTACACAACTTACTTTTCATATATAGAACAAGTTGTTGGCGATGTAGTGGCGTCAACTTCATAAATTCTTACATATAAAAATTTGGGATTGGTAGTCTTATTTATTCTTCTCCCTACTTTGAGATGGTTTTGTGAAGAATAAAGTAATTACTGAATATCCAACACTCTTATAGAAAGTTTGACACTAAATCTCACCAAAAAAACTCTAAACTATGAAAGAAAAATCACTAATTGACTCCAATATGGTGGTAAAATGGAATGAAGTAGAGCAAAAAATAAACGTAGAGGAGTGAAAAATGTAGAGGTGCCCAAGGTCGGTTCTCCAATAGGTGCCTCCAAAAACTCTTCAAAAAGTCATCCAAATACATCGAATCTTCTAGAAATGGGGGCTGCACTACCTTTAGCTCCGTCGGCACTGGTCTAGAGTCGTCGGTGCTGAGTAAAAATCTTCAGCATTCAATTGTTATGCGTCGTTAGTGCTGACCTCAGCGCTGAGCATTTCTTCAAAAACTCAATTTTGGATCTAAATATCCTCCTTTTTGCTTTCCTTTTGCTTCAAGTCCTAAAAATCAACAACCTGCAAAAAAACATCAAAATATCTTCCATTAAAGTGCAATATCACTAAAAATAGATATAAAATATGGGTCTAAAAATGCATGTATTTTCAGTGTATCAAAATTCCCCAAACTTACATGTTACTTGTCCTCAAGTAACTTCCCTACTACATAAAAATTATGACTTATGGTAAAAAATTTAACATTTAGACTTTCATATTTTAGTTTTCTAAATATAAGAGTTTTAACTTAAGAAAAATTTAAAACAATTCCAGTTAATACTAAAGGTGTAAGGATGTTCAGCAATTAAGTCTAAGGTTCTGATCCTCTATCTCTTTCAAGACAAAATGCAATTTATTATATTAAAATCACTTAAGAAATTCATATGAAAAATAACTTCATAAAACTTTATTAATAATTAAGTTAAAATTTAAATAAAAAGTTTAGAAAATGTGTCGAAGTCTATTTCCTTAAGTTAATTCAAGTGAAACTAATTTTTAATTAGACATCTTCTCAAGCTTCTCCTCACATCTTTTCTTTTTCTTTCCTTTTCTTTTTCTTTTTTTTTTTCTTTTTCTTTTTTCTTTTTCTGAAGATTCTATATCTGGATAGCCTTTAATAATTTTGAACTTCACTATCCTCTTCTTAAGGTTAAAAACTTTTTACATTTCTTCACTTAATAAATTTATATTAACTTATAGATTTCATAAAGTTTAATTCTTTTCTTTTTACATGAACCTCTTTAAGATTTTTAATACTTCAAAAATATAAATTACTTTTACAAAAAATAGAAAATCATAGTCTTATTCTCTTTTACCAAATATCTTAGCCCCTAAAATTAACCTTTATTATTGAAAATTTTTTACTTGAATTTACTATATATTTAGAAAAATAAATATAGTTATCCCAAAGTTAGCTCATAATACCAAAGGTCATGTTAAATTTAAAATTTTAAAAATTTAGTTAAGTGAGGACAAATAAAATTAAGTTCTTTTCTAATAATGATATTTCTTCTCCCCTCCAAACCTAATTTTTTTAAAAGAATTTTACATGAAGAACTTTAAAAATGAAGGATAAAAGAAAGCATTAAATACATAAAAAAAAATTCATACCTGTTGGAGATTCTGATATTTGAACATAAATTTTGAAATGTTGTNGCATTAAATACATAAAAAAATTCATACATGTGGTAGATTCTGATTTTTGAACAAAAATTTTGAAATGCTGCAGGTGCTAATATTAAAACTACAATGCTAAAAAATATTAAATTGCTCATAATACATATAAAATTTGCTGAGAAAGAGCTAATCACAATACATAATAAAGTGTTGAAAATTACAATAGAACTAAATTAAATTCTAAAAATGAAAACAGTTTTTCACATTACTGTTTCACATAACATAACAACAGAATTTCAACAACAACATAACACAAACAATACAATCACACAGTACAAACACATACAAACAAACAAACAAAAAGATCACCAGTCATCATCTTCCTCATCATCATCATCTAACTTCTACTGTTGATATGGAGTATAAGTAGGGTGAATAGGGAACTGAACTATATGGTCACCCCTCATGTATCTCACTAAAGCATCATCATAAGCAGCATCATACTCAAATTTCTAGCGAAGCAAATCATCAGTGTGAGCATTTCTGGCCTCCAAATTATGCATCCTATGATCCATACTCAAAATATCTCCCTTTTGAATCATCATCTGGTCCAACAACTCCCTGTAGTTGGGTCTCACTAGAGGTTTTAGAAGCAGAAGGAATATCCCTATCATGTCTTCCAGATCTCCAATCAACATGGGACTCATAAATCTTGATGTTGGCAGGCCCAATGGGTCTCTAAGGCGCAATCCTCTTCTCATTAGGTTTGAAATCAACACTTGCATGCTCACAAAGTGTGTAAATCAGAGCAGGGTGAGTTAATCCACCAATGGTCTCTCCTAGAGCAATAGATCGAGTGTTCATATAAATGATAGAGCCTACATTTATATCAATCACTTACTGAATAAAGTAGGTCAGGATGGCTCTATCCTTGGTCACATCACTTTGATGTTTCGTTGGAATCATCCTCCTAGAAATAAAATAGTGTCAGGCATTAGATACTACATTTAACATAGAAAGGGGAAAGTTAATTTTAACTCCATTTTTTTATTTTCCAAGCCCCTTTTTCACTTGTCAGAAAAGAAACAACTTCATCTAATGTCTGATCTATAGTAGAAAAAGAATGACATTGGCATCTACACACATCTTCTAACTGATAAAACTCATTAATTTTTTTTATAGTAAACTCCACCCTTTTTCCTCAAACAAAAACAAAATCGTCAGAAGCATCAGGAAGGTTGGCATAAAATTCCATTACAATCCCAGCTATCGCATCAATAGTAAAATAACAGAAGTTTTCCCATTGTCGAGCGATAATCAATAGTTCAACTTCTCCACCCGGATTTTTAAAACCTCGATCATGAATTACATTTTTATTTTTTTGTAAACTATGAAATCGAGTACTGGCTCTAAAGCTAACAAGTTTCTACTCGTCATATTCTACTTTTATTTTGCTCAATCTAGTTGTCATATGAAATATAGAAAAAATTTGAAAAATTCCAAATAAATCCCAAAAATTCTGAAAATATAAATCTAAACTACTTTAAACTTAAATCCACTAAGTAAGAGTTCTTCACCAAAGCATTTTCTCAAAATTTCTCAAAAAAATTTCAAAATTTCAGATCTAGTCAATGTGAGAAAAATCTTTGGTGAAAACCAAAAATTTTTACTTTAAAGTGTAACTCTTACCTAGAGAAGATGAAATCCGAAGTTTGTTTGCCTTAAACATATATATATAAATACAAAAACAAAGGTTAAAGGTGACTTAAGGGGGGTAAAAATGGAAATTTGTGGTGAAAATCATGAATTAAAGAGTTAATTTGCTGCTCTCAGGTCGAGGGCGCCGTCGGCGCCAATGCCAGCGCCGTCGGTGCTAAAGGCTCAAAATTCACTATTTTGATTTTTCAAATTTTCATTTTCCTTTCAATTTTCTCCAAAGTTTTTAGTATTTTTAAACACAAATTTTCATCTAAATTCATAAATACACATTTGACAAACAATCATTTTAACAAACAACAACAAACTATCTTTTATATATGAAAATACACTTTTTACAAACACATTTCACAAATTTATACCTATTAAACAAATTAATAATAAATCAACATCGAAATCAAGACATAACACTAAACCCTAACACAAAAATATACACATAATCAAAGTTTAGAATTTTAAAGCAAAAATAAACAAAATCAAACCTAACCAAATCCATACAATTACACTAAAACAAATAAACATTTTTAAGCAAGTAAAGAGTTCACAATCTTTAATCATTCTGCCTCATATTCAGTGCTTTCACCTCCTCTAATATCTCTTATAAATTGGTAATGACATATAGGTTGTAGAAGGATCGGTACGGGAATTGATGTGTCAAATTTTCTTTGATCCACCCCTTTTCTTTAAACATCCAAACTAATCCTGCTTCAAAAGTTCTGGTGTGCTCAAAATTTTCTTTCATTCTCCAATCTAGGTGATCAAAAGGGTACTTGAGATCTCCTACTGCATTCATAATACTCTGAAGTTCACTTTCAATTTTCTTCAATCTCTTCTTAAAAGCAAGCAAACTTCCAACTATTGGTGGCATTAATGGAGATGAAGCATGTGAAGAGTGATCTATAATACATTTAGTGCTTCATTTTCATCACCAACATACTGATCATCAATAGGAATCATATGCTCCCATGGTAGTAAAACTTTTTCCCAAATTTTTGTGGCACTTGGGATTGACTGCAAATCAAAAAATTTGCTGAAGGATGCCCAAGTCCATAAATTGGCCCATTTATATCGATTTCCATTACAGATTTAAATATAATTGAACTTATATCAATAGGTTTCTCCATTTGAATGCAATAGTTTAAAATAACACTCTCCTTGGTGGCTCTACTGATCTTCATTGTCGGGAGTAATTTTGCACAAATAAAGAAATGTCATTGTTTCGAAATTGAATTAAGTGAATGAAGTAGGAAAACTAATATATCCTTCATCTCGTACTTCCCACAAATCACTTTCATCCATCAAAAAATTATAAGTATATTGCATCAAATCTTGTGTAGGAATGAAATTTGCATAATGACAGATTGGAACATTTTCTATCATATATAATTCATCCTTGCAGGAGTAAATGGTACAACCTTCTTGAAAGATGACAGCTCCTTGGGTAATTCCATGTAGATTTGAATAGAACTCCTTCACTACAGGTATAACAACCGCAGTAGTAGTGTAACACAGAACTTCCCATTGCCTTAGCAGAATTATCTTTTCAACTGGAGCACGTGGATTGATCAACCCATGATTAACAAATTCTCTTTCTTTGATCAATCTCTTCTTCATAATAATTTTATCGTATAATCTTTGTGCATCAAAACTAATAAACTTTCTTTTATTAAAAACTCCATACCACAAATTATTTCTGGAATTGGAAGTCATGGAATCCGAAAATAGGAAGTTTCTAGGCATCCTAGATAGTTTTTTTGGACTTTAAAAACACCTCCCGACAGTTATTATGAAGTGAAATCCTGTCAAAGTCTGCCAAAAGTCACAAGAACCATTTAACTGTCCTCAGCACCACCGGTGCTCCTGTTGGCCGTTGTCGGTACTGAGTCCATTTTCTTGGGTGTCGTCAGCACCAGTGGCCAAATTTTAGCGATTTTTATTTTTTTGTTCATTTAAATCTCAACTTTTCTTCCAATACCAATATTAGGCTTAATTTATAATAAATTTAATTATGTAGGATTATTATCTACTAATATATAAGACACTTAACAAACTAAATAGTAATAAATAAACATAAAATTATGTGTTTCCTCCCATAAAGCGCTTGGTTTAATGTCATGAGCCCGACATACCATTTGTTTAGTTAGGTTGACATAACATTAAAATTTCTTTAAATTGAGGTGTGTGCCCTTCATAATAGTGTTTCAAATGATGCATGTCAGCGTTATTTCAGGTTGGTTTGGGGTTTCCCGTAAGAAGCTGTCGGTCACCAGAATTGAAATCTCGTCGCCAGTTTCGGAAGGACATTAAAGTATGAAATCAAACTGACCCCATATTTTCCATAGTTTAAAATGAAAGAGCACTCTACCTCAAATCCTGCATCTATCCCAAAGGATAAACACAAGACTTGAGGATAAGGCTCAATCCAATAAACTAAGTTAAGTATGACGTCCGTTTGGTCTGCGAAACCTTTGTATTTGCCGACAAGTTCCCCTATTTAATATAAAGGATTAAATAGGGTTTATATTAAGCTGGGTTCAGACATGCTTCCTATAAGGGTAAGCCCCTATAGTTAATTACATTTTAAATGACCAAAGCCACCTAAGAAAACTCTCGATAAAAATCAAGAAATATTATCTTCAATGAATTTCAAAGGGTAGGACTCTTCAACGAAATCGGACATAAAGGTGTGCAAGGGGATTGATTCAAATTTGGAACATTTTTTTTATTGTAGAATCCAAACGAAGAAGGACTAGTGGATGTCATGGATCAAGAGGAGAACCTCGGTGACTTCCATAGCTATCCTAATGTTTGGCTTCAGTTTTGAGGAGAAATATTTAAGTGTTTCATCCTGCCAATTTATTCTAATGTTTGGCTTCAGTTTTGAGGAGAAATATTTAGGTGTTTCATCCTACCAATTTTATTATTACATTTGTGTGAAATGATCACACAAATAGCCTGGAAGATGTGAGGATTTAGGTCATGACAAACGACAACCTCAGAATCCTAAGACAAGTTAGGGCTTATATTGTATAGCAGGGCTATGCAAAGGCTTAAAGATAAGGTGGGGATTTAAGTTGCATAACCAAGCAACCTCGAGGTTCTATGGCTTTGTTGTTTAGGTCTAAGGAAGGAAGATTGGTTTAGCTGGTGAAGATAGGTTTTGTTGTTGAAGATGGTCGTGCTACCCACCAAGCTAGCTCCAACCTCCTTGTCACGACAAGTCTAGGTTATCTATTGTGTCAAGTTATAATATCAAATCAGGTGGCCTTATGGTTGAAGTTCTTTAAATTTTATGAGGNTGTTGTAGTTTTATGTGATGTTTGTGATTAAAGTTTGTGTTGTTTTATATTTTGAATGTTGTGGCGGTGAATTTTATCTTGGTTGATTTTAGTTTTGGTTTTGGGTTATGGTTATAGTTAACATGCAAGTTTATGTTGTTTTCATACATGCAAGTAAATGCAATCTTATGGTTGTGTGGCTATCCTGATGGTTTTAGTTTTCATACAGGGTGACATTGTTGTTTAGCATGCAAATTATGGTTATGTGGCTATCCTGATGGTTTTAGTTTTCATGTAGGGTGACATCTTTGTTTAGCAATGGCTATCCTAGCAGTTTTAGTTTTCATGCAGGGTGACATCATTGTTTAACATGCAAGCTCGTGGCTATCCTGATGGTTTTAGTTTTCATGCAGGGTGACATCTTTGTTTAGCATGTAAATTTGCAGGCATGCAGGGTGATGTCGTTGTTTAGCAAGAAAATTTGCAGATATAAAAGTACAGTATGAGAAAGAATGTTGTGGCGGTGAATTTTATCTTGGTTGATTTTAGTTTTGGTTTTGGGTTATGGTTTTGGTTATGTGGCTATCCTGATAGTTTTAGTTTTCATGCAGGGTGACATCGTTGTTTAGCATGCAAATTTGCAGGTATAAAAAGTACAGTATGAAAATACAAGAAAGACAACGCTGAAAAACGACATAAGTGTACCTGGCGAGTCTTCTCGTTCCACCACCTGAAACTTAAAATGCATGTTAAGGCAGTGGAAAGGTAAAATTTTGGTAATTTTCCTAACCCTATGTCATATATTGTTGAGTCCTTAAAAGTTGCGAATCTTCTCGTTCCACCACCTGAAACTTAAAATGCATGTTAAGGCAGTTTATGAAAAGCAGGAAAGTAGAGTTCTGAGGGTTTTCTTAACTCTATGTTGTATTTTGGTGAGTCCTTAAAAGTTTAATTAAAAATGATTCCACTAAGCGAAAAATATTAAGTTTAATAGGCCTCTGAGGTATCTAACAAGCTAAGAGGGAGAAGCAGGTCCATGCCTCTCTCTCACTAACTAGTGAAAAGTCTCGAGTCTGTTTAAACTCATTATGTTGCTTAATGGTTCATCCTGTGAATACCCTTATTACTCAGCGAACACCTAATTATCCCTAAGAAAGGGGTAATTATCATTTGTCATTCAATTTGAAAATTATGTGGGTGATGACCCTTAAAGGGATAAGAATAGGGTAATTATCACTTGTGATTCAATTTAAGAATTATGTGGGTGAAGTCCCTTAAAGAGGCAAGTTCTTGTCATTCAATTTAATAACTATGTGGGTGAAGACCCTTAAAGGGGCAAAGGTAATTATCACTTATCATTTAATTTGAAAATTATGTGGGTGAAAACCCTTAAAGGGGCAAGTTAGTGCTTGTAAATACCCTTATTACTCAGTGAACTCTGATGTCTTAATTATTCCTAAGAATAGGGTAATCTTATCCTTATTACTCAGTGAACATTGATGTCTCAATTATCCCTAAGAAAGAGGTAATTATCATTTGTCCTGTATTACTCAGTGAGCACTGATGTCTCAATTATCCCTAAGAATAGGGTAATTATCACTTATGAAATTTAGCGAACATTGATGTCTCAATTATCCCTAAGAAAGGGGTAATTATCATTTGTCATTCAATTTAAGAATTATGTGGGTGATGACCCTTAAAGGGATAAGAATAGGGTAATTATCACTTGTGATTCAATTTAAGAATTATGTGGGTGAAGTCCCTTAAAGAGGCAAGTTCTTGTCATTCAATTTAATAACTATGTGGGTGAAGACCCTTAAAGGGGCAAAGGTAATTATCACTTATCATTTAATTTGAAAATTATGTGGGTGAAAACCCTTAAAGGGGCAAGTTAGTGTAATTACTTATCCTTATTACTCAGTGAACATTGATGTCTCAATTATCCCTAAGAAAGAGGTAATTATCATTTGTCCTGTATTACTCAGTGAGCACTGATGTCTCAATTATCCCTAAGAATAGGGTAATTATCACTTATGAGGAACATTTAGCCAAATTTTAATCCTAATTGGGCTTAGTGGTGTTTCAAGGATGTTTGATTTTCATATCATTTAATTTGAAAATTATGTGGGTGAAGACCCTTAAAGAGGCAAGTTAATGTAATTTGGACACTTGACCAAATTTTTAATCCTAATTGGGCTTAGTGGTGTTTCAAGGATGTTTGATTTAATTATTTTTATACCTAATTGGGCTTAGTGGTGTTTCAAGGATGTTTGATTTAATTATGTTTCTTTCTCTAATCCTCTTTTGGTCAATCTTGATTTAGCCTAAGTCACCACTAAGCCCTTAAGACCTAGGTGAGTGTCTTAATTAGAGGGTTAAGTTTTGAGTGGCCATGATTCATGATTTGAATTTTATTTGAAAATCGACATAGGGGTATTAAATTGATTAATTATTGACTTCCAAAGTCATACCCTTAAGTCTAGGATCATTTAATTTTAATAAACTTCCAAATTTTAATAATTTAGAAATTTATTAATCTTAA